>JAILXH010071610.1:0-10146 GCA_023558415.1 Piaractus mesopotamicus | reverse complement strand
ATATATATATATATATATATATATATATATATATATATATATATATATAGATAGATAGATAGATAGATATAAAACAGAATAAATATATAAATAATAAATATATTAAACAGAAAGCTGTGTAGATATCGACTTTCTTTGCAAAAGCTGTAAAACTGAAGAAACATCTGATAAACGTTCCACCAAAGGCCACACATTTTATCCCCATGTTGTGATGACATCATTCATCATTCATTTGGAAAAGAAGCCTCTTAAATTATTATTTAGGCAAAACATTATGTTCACACCAAGTAAGACACTTTGAAGAACATGATGCTGCGAGTTACAGCTGAATATATGAGACCGCAGTGCAACCTAACTAATTGTTTTTTTGCCAAATAATTGTAAAAATATTTGATTGTGATCACAAAGCAGAGATCTGTTAATCCACTTTGACCTATAATGAAACAAAACAGTACAAAGATATTTCATGTTTTACCCGATCAACTTTACTGCTGTTTGTAAATATTCACTCAGTCTGAAATCGATGCCTAAAACACATTCCAAAAAGGCTGAGCTAGGGCGTTCAAAAAGGGTTAAAGGGTCCTTCCAGGACATTGAGGAGCCTAGAACTGAAGCATGGTTCTCAGTGAGGAAGTCAGAAGTTCCTCCAGGGATTTGCAGATTGTAATGGTTCCTTCAGAAACCTCAAAAGTTATTTGAGTACCTTATTAGATAACTGAGGCATTGAGGGTTTACAAACAAGTCAGACTGGACAAAATCCACCAGAAAAACAGTAGAGAGTGATTTCACTCAAAGTCAAAACTTCAAAATATTTAAGAAGAAACAGAAGGAAAAATCCAACAATTGTTAAACATAAAGTAAAATAAGAAGATGTGATAATCAGTTAATAGCCACTTGTTACTATGCAGTTTATGTAGTTACTGTACACTGATTTTTTTTCTCTATAATTGGTCTAAATCTGGTCTTTTTTAGGATCCTTGCAAACATTTAATTTTCTAGAAATACAAATGCAAAAGTTTGAACCTCTTTAGTCAAATTAAATGTTTTGTTGATTTTCTAAGTGGAAAAAATGAACACATCTTTCACTTTTTGATCCCTTTTTTTAAAGTTTTACTTTTTTTTTTTCCCATACTGTGTTAAACTGAGGTAATAAACAGCAATTGTGTATTATAATGTGCAGAAGTGTGTTCTCTGTAGAGGATATGTTCACTTATTTTCACTTAGAAAATCAGAACAACCTTTCAAATTGTTTAAGAAAATAATGTGTTCTTTGGGCCAAGGAAGCATAAAAGCATCTAGATTGTTACCAGCGTAAAGGTCAATAGCCGCGAGTGTCTCTTACATCTGTGAGGACACCATTAACACTGAAAGTTATGTAAACATTTCTGAGCAATGTATCACTGTTGTCGGAGAAAAACCTCGTATCTCCAAAATGGTAACTTTACAGGAGAAGGAAAAAACATACTTTACTTTTAATGTAAGTCAATGGAGTCAGAATGCTTTCCAGGTCATTTAAGGTCATTTCTTTTAGTCCATTCATCAAGAAATTTACAGACACAAAATGGAAATACGAGGTGTCCTTCCGACAACAGCGATACGTTGCCTTTTAGACATCATCATTTTCAGTGAAGTCTGTGTTTATTTCAACGTAACAAGGCCAAGCCACATTCTGCATGTGCTACAACAACATGGCTGCATAATCAGAGAGCATATCACAGGTGTTAGACTGACCTGCCTGCAGTCCAGAACTGTCTACTGTGGAAATTGTGTGACACATTTTTAGCATAAAACAAGACAATAGCCTCAAATAGTTGCCCCTTTGAGGATTTGTATCTGAAGATAGGAAAGGAAAACTTTCTGCTTTCAAAATCAGATCAGTTTGTGTCTTCACTCCCCAAACAGGTACCAAGTGTTATTAAAAGGAAAGGTGAGTGGGAAACATGCCCCCCACTTCTGTGGAACATGTTGCAGGCATCAAATTTGGAATGAGTATGTAGTTACAGACAGTATGTACTAATGACTGCTTTCTGTTTTTATTAGCATTTTGCATCTTTTTTGGAATTGAGATTTGTAAAAAAATACAGGTGTGAACTCTGTTACTCATACACACAACTCAGTTATCAAAAACACATATGATGACAAAGAATACGTTTATGCAGATAGTGATGCTACGGGAAAATAACACGATGGTCAAAAGCATGTTCTACTTCAACCTGGTTAACTGTGTAAAATATCTATGGAACATTTCACCTTGTGCCCTCTTACATTAAGTAACTTAAATTAATGACAAATACATGTTTTTGGCTCGATCCCATTTCACCCCTTCCCCCTACCACTTAGCCCTTAGCTCTCCGTATTGTGCGTTCACGTTTAGGGGTGTGGTGTCCTGATTTTTGTTGAGATAAAGCGAAGAGTTAGGGCTACATGGCCCTCTAAGCAGGGGTTCTTCAGATGCACACTCCAGAGTGTTATGAGAAAAAAAAGAAAAACTAGCAAGATGGCTGCACAAATGACCAAAGAAACCCACAAATGTGAGAATTTTCTCTGTGAAAAAATTACGATAACCATTGTATTGTCTTAGTTTAATGTCATTTCAGTGTAATATGGTCCTTTTCTTCACAACAAGCATAAAAAAATCGCTAATAGCATGCTGACGTCTCGTTAGCTACCTAGCTAAATTCCCTGTTCCACTTTAAATGGCCCAGCACTGCTGACGCGTGAAGTGCCAGAATGTAACTGCTGCTCCATTTAAGGTGGAACTGAAAAATTTGAACAAGAAGCTGGCGAATATCTGACTTTAGCTTCATGTCACTGAAGAATTAGGGGTGGGTGATAATAAATAATGCCCTAAATGTAACTAAAGCCCAGCAGTGAGGTTACTGAACCTTACCCTCCTCTGCTGTCACTGCAGACTGGCAGGGTCGCCTACAGAGCAGCGCTAGTAGCCTGTTAATAAAGTACTACCCCTTGTAACTCAGTTCCAAGGGGCAAACTGACACTCAAAAACAAGGGGTAGGGGTGAACATAAGAAATGGGATTGGGCCTTGGTTTAACAAATCCCATGCAGATATTTTTTGCAGGTGTCTGAAAAGCAACAGGGAAAATTATTTGAAAATTTTCCAAAGAAGACAAGATTTCCTTAAACATTTACAGGCCGTGTTCAAGCAGTGTTTTACGGTCTCTTGGGCCTTTATTGAAATCCTGCTATATAATGCAATTTAGATGGAATTAAATTAGCCTATATATTATGGATTCTTAGAAAAACTAGACAATTAGCTCTGCTTCATGCTGTACAACGCCAACCTCGTATTCAGACCTTCTGCTATCTATTCATCTAACATAATGAAATGATCCTTATCAGTTCGCCAGTGCAGGGCGTGTCTAATCAATAAGAGGGAGTGAAGACATTACTTTGACCCTCAGTATTTAAGGACAGTGTTCCACAGATCTTGGCCTCAGTCTTTTGGAGAAGAAACGCTGTGAACATCTTTGCCAGGAGGCTTCACTAAAAGGAAGAATCCCAGGGGCTAATACACTGCCGTTTAAGTCTGGAATCATCGTTTTCAATAATATAACATCATTGTGGTTAAAGTGATTCTAATATAATGCAAGTTCTATAAAACTTGGTGAACTTTGTGAGTTGTGAAGAACTAGTTAATAATGGAGAAAGCCCTGTTTTATAGAGAAGTTATAATAAAATTAACATAGAATATTGAAAGGGCTGATCTCAATACAGATAACATAAGAATTACTATAAAATGTTACAAATAAATCATTACAGTATTTTAGTTATCATCTAATAACTTCTTGTTGTTGATTGTGCAAAACTTCTCAATAATTGAATTAAAGAGATCAAAAAACATTGAGTGGTTAGATGGGAAATTAGTGAAACTTGTCCGATCGAGTCAGATTTCTTTCTGGTGGTGGTGATAGAAACTAGGTCACAGTGTCTACAAATATAGTCATTTTATTTACTATCCAGAATGACCATGTTGATATATTAAAATAATGGTACTGAAAAAATATTAAAAATATGTTTTCTTAGGGGATTATTTTATATCGAAGTCCGGAAAGGTCATGAGATAGTTATTATTTTTTTGGCTTGTTATCTTGAGATAACAAAAAAGTTGATATCTTAAAATAAAAAGTTAATTATCTTGTGATCTCAAGATAACAAAGTTGAGTTTTCAAGATAACAAAGATAACAAAGTTGTTATCTTGAGATAATGAGTTGAATATTTTGTGATCACAAGATAATAATAAAGTTGTTATCTTGAGATAACGAGTTGAGTGTCTTGTGATCTCAAGATAACAAAGTTGGTATCTTAGAGTTAATTTTCTTGTGATTCCAAGATAACAAAGTTGTGTGCTTAAGATAACAAACAACAAAGTTGTTATCTTGAGGTAACGAGTTAACTATTATGTGATCTCAAGATAACAACTCTGTTATCTTGAGATCACAAGATATTCAACTTGTTATCGCAAGATACCACTTTTATCTTTCAGAGTTGTTATCTTAAGATAACGAGCTTAGCGTCTTGTGATCTCAGGATAACAAAGTTGTTGTCTTGAGATAACAAGTTGAGTGTCTTGTGAGCTCAAGATAACAAAGTTGTTAACTTGAGATCACAAGATATTTAACTTGTTATGTCAAGACAACAATCCAGAAAGTTATAGCACTTACATACAGCTCATGGCCTCTCTATACTTCTGTAAATTTGTCGTTTTAACAAGAATGTATTTTAGAAAATATGTTTTAGGCCAAAATCTCAATCACTATGATAAAGCAATGTCTCAGGTGTCAGGCAGCATTCATAACCACTTCTTGTAATAATTTTCTGTGAGGGAGCTTTTAAGCTCCTCAGACGTCTGGTTCCTATCACTACCACTGTGAGGAATTTTGGCTCAGTATGTTTGTTCTAGAATGGAGCATTTCACACCTGAATGACCTGCTCACACATGACTGAATTATGCAGACATTTTGAAAAACAAGTGGAATTTATTCCCTGTGTGTTGAAGTTTACACAGCATGCAAAGGAAGGAGCTTTCAGACGAGCAGTTTTTGGATGCTGCTGCATGAGCACTTTACAGTGAATTCGTAGATCCAGAAAGCTTTGTGGAACAGGTCATTTGGAATCCCTGCTGTTTGTTATCTCTTTTCATTTGTACTAACAGTACCACTGACGTGAATCCTTCTCTCCTCATTTCCTTCTCTTTTCTTGTTTTGAGTTTGAGATTTCTGTTTTCTTTTTCTCCGTCTCCCCACTAAGGAACCATCACATCATGGGTGGTGATCTTCATCCTGCCCATCAACAGTGCCTTAAACCCCATCCTGTACACGCTGACCACCAGCTTCTTCCGAGAGCAGGTGGAAGTGCTTCTGTGCCAATGGCAGAGACACACGTCCCTGAAAAAGGAGCGCAAGAGTTTGACCACTTCGGTCATGGATATGGACCACTCGCGGCGTCAGTACTGCCCACAAGGCTTCCTGCCACGGACGTCCATTTTAAACATAGATGGCAATTTCAGATGAACCTTAGGAGGAAAGTGTTCCACAAAGACCTCATGTGACCTTACAAACTGATCATTTTGGAAAGGAGGCTTGGTTCCACAGATGTTGCTGGGTGACGCGCTGATGCTGTTCTTCATCACAAGGAAAGGATTCTTGGAACTTCTGTTGAACTGGAGAAGAAAAGACGGTTCCTCACAGCCTTCCAGCGACCTACAACCTTAACAGACATGATATTCATGAACTGAAAGACATTTCATATTCTGAAATACATTTTCAGGTAGAGCTTCAGAAACCATGGCTTTTTTTTTCCCCAAACAGTGAAACAGAAATGTCTAAAATGGAATAAACTCTATGGGAGACGTGCTGCTAAGCTGTTTTGCTGCTAAATATCTCAGGTGAGTTTAGCAAAAGCTTTGCAGTGCTAAAATAATTGTATAATGCTACTTTTATTTAAACTCTTAGGACTAAGGAAACAAAAACCCGTATCAAAAGCTTTGTGGCATGATTATTGGCACCCTGAGAAATCTAAGACCCCTCCTCAATACAGAATCTCTCGATATTCTCCAAAGTTCTAGATCTGTTCTTTTGGACTCTCCTCTTTGGCTTTCCCCACAGGTTTCCAAAGGGGCATTTGGTCAGGGGATTGTAATGAAATGCTTGATTCTGCGGTCATTTGACCGTTTTTGTGTGGATTTGGATGTGTGTTTTGGATCATTGTCCTGGTGGAATATCCAACCATGACACAGGTTTAGCTTTTTAGCAGAGACAGACAAATTTCCTTCATTACTTCATGGATTCCATGATGCCATGTATCCTACCAAGACTCTCAATGCCTTTGGCGGAAACTCCCAAAACATCGCAGATCCTCCGCTATACTTAACAGTTGGCATGATACTATTTTCTGTATTTAATCCATGTGCATATGCCAGGCTTGTTGCCAGGAAGCTTTATTTTTGTCTCATCTGACCTTAGAACCCAGTTGCAGTCAAAGTTCCAGTCGCATCTAGTAAACATCTGTCACTTGTTTTTGTGGTTAGATGAAATAAAAAAAAAATTCCTCTGGCATATCTTCCAAATAATGATGTGAATATGGTATCTAACTGTAGTTTTGGAGTCTTTGTGGTTACTCTAATCATCCTCCTCATGGTGTGTAGGTAAAATGTGTCTTCATCTAGGCATGTTCACTACCACTCTGGTTGTTTTAAACCTCTTAATTATCACTCTAACAGTGTATGAAGGGAATTTGGCCTCTGTGTAACCTCATATTTATACTCCAGTGGAATAGAAAGTCATGGATGACCACTTAAGAGTTCCTGAACACTAAAGTTGACTTAAAATAGTAAAATATAATTAGGAATATGTTGTAGTTATGTTTTGGTCGTAAGAATTTCTTGGGTTGCCAATAATTGTGGCACATGGATTTTGTTAAAAAGTACTATTGATAAGGGTTTTTTGTCTCCTTAGGCCAAATGTGCTTCAATTAAATGTTGGACTTCTCTATTATTGCAATGTGAGTTTAAGCTAATTAACCACAAAGACACATTTCATAAGCTTTTGTTGTTCATATTTACCAAGGGTGCCAATAATTATTATGGAGCTGACTGAAGGTTGCATATTTGTTACATTCAAGCTTGGTTCTCAGTGGTTCTTAAATGGACCAGTTAGACCTGCAATTTTTTCATTGCAACTGTTCTACCAAATTGTGAACAAAATATTAAAGATTTGCAAAATATTAACAGCTTTTTGGTAAATACTCAGATTTCTATGTGTGAATCTGAGGAGTTTAAATTCTGGTAACCGACTCCTTGTGAACGATTTGGAGAATTTAGTTTCTTTTCTGAAATTCCTTATAGTGACACTGAGGCTGTAATGCTTTTGGGAAATTCATTCAAAAATTGACAATTTAGAATTGCTTAGTTTTTTTTTTAAACTCACATCAGCCATCATCTCCTTTATTGTGTGGAGAGCGACTGTTATGTGTAATAATCATGAAATTAGCTACAAATCAATCATTTCAGCCTCTGAATAGTATTAGATGCCAAATTTTTCTACCCAAAAAGCAGAGGTTTCATTGTTGACAAATCAAATACAAATCAAATATATTTATTTTTTTTAGTTTTGAGTGTGGTTCATTGTGCCAAAACATCTGGCTGTAAATTTTAGGGAAGCAGTATGTCCCAAATTCCATCCCTGTAGTGTTTCTGTACCTCTTCTACAATACACAACTTTGACTGTAACTGTAACATTGGGCCTCATTCACCAAGACATTTCTTCTTAAAATCCATTTACGCAGTTTTCACGAAGATTCTGACATTCACCAATGTTTTCTTACTTGAGATTTGTTCTTAGGTAAAAACAGAATCTACACACACTTAAGAGGACAAAGACGCAAACAATTCTGCGGTTTAAGAAAACATCATGAATCTAATGTAGACTTTTTCCTAGAACCTTTCTCAAGAACAAATTTAAGAAAACCTTTGTTGAAAATATTGCTGAATGGAGCCCAATGTGTCTGAATGTTGCAGTGTTGCATTTTTTCGTTTGTATGCTATAATAAATAAAAACTATGTCAACTATAACTGTTTAAACTTATTAGTCCATATCCAGAGAACTTAGACTCCAAAATCAACAACCTGCTTGCAAAATAAACCCTTAAAATCTGAGGCTTTTACACACTGAGGCTTATTATTCAGTAACTACGGGACTTCAGTGCAAACCAGCTGAGCTATTCTTAGGTAATAGAAGTGTAATTAAACTTTGGGCCCACCACCAGGCTCTGGTCATTTAAGGGATTTAAAGGGAAATTATTCATTGATTTTTCAAACATTCTGCATAATTTAGTCTTTGAGATGTAAACAAAGTCATTCAGAGTGGTTTGGGGTAAAATGGTTCATTGTAGAGAAACTTGCAGTCTAGTTTCTGTACAGTGGTGGAACCAGGATTTGCAATGTCTACAACACAAATATAGCCATTTTATTTACTATCCAAAACGACCAGTGAACCTACTTGTGTCTTCTGAGTTTATATATGTAATGTTGATGATAGTGAAATAGTGGGAAATCTTAAAAGATTTTTAAAAGAGTTTTCTTTGGGTACTTTTTTGCCTTAGAACACCCTACATGTGACTGACCTCCATGAATTTCTTTATAAAAATGTGTTTTGAATCAAAAGCTAATCTCAAAACTATCATAAACAGTGTCACAGGCTTCAGGCAGTGTATTTATGTAACCATTTTATGTATAACAGCTTTCTATGAATGGATCTTTTAGAGGTAATAAACTCTTTGGATGTCTGGCTCCTATCACCACCACTATGAACAAGTTTCTTTAGAACAAAACATTTTAACATTAAACCACTCTAAATGACTTTGTTTACATCTTAATGACAGAATTATGTAGAAATGAAACAAAAATTTTCATTTTTTTTTTGAAATTCCCGTGTGAGTCCAGTATCACCCTTAGTCCTTACGTGTTACTAGGGGGAGGGGCTTAGTTGGGAGTGTGAATTAGGGAAGGAGCTTATTTCTTGCATATCTTGTAAGGATGAAGAGTTTGGTTGGAGTGTTGCTGGGGGAGGAGCTTATATGTGATGTGTATTAATGGAGGAGTGGCTTAAATGTGTTGAGTCTTGTAAGGAGAGGAGTTTTGTTGAGTAGAAGAGCAAAAAACTGGAACGGAAGTCGTTTCTCTGATTCCAGGCATTTCGGAATCGAAGAATAAACTCCAAAGCTTTAAACATCCAAACTTGCCCGCAGCCGTGCACAGACAGCGTGAGGTATTTTGCTGTTCTAGACAGCTTGCGTCCTTACACAACATCAAAAGACTGGCTATATTTTACTAAAGAGTAGTCAATCGTGGGCTGGAGGTTAGGGAACCAGCCTTGTGACCGGAAGGTCGCCCGTTCGATCCCCTGAGCCAACAGTACGTGACCGAAGTGCCCTTGAGCAAGACAGCTAACACCCAACTGCTCCGCGGGCCCTGCTAATAGGGCTGCCCACCGCTCTGGGCAAGTGTGCTCACTACCCCCTAGTGTGTGTGTTCACTAGTGTGTATGTGGTGTTTCACTGCACGGATGGGTTAAATTGCAGAGGTGAAATTTCCCAAATGGCTTACAGTCAAACAACATTGCCAGTGCTAAAACATCTGCCCGCACAAAGAACCCGACAGAGGAGAATCAGGTACTGTTTAGCTAGAACCTGTTAGCCAGGTAGGTTCATTTAGCTAGCGTTAGTTTTCCAGACTGCTCTGCCAAGTTAAAATTGGTCATATAATTAAACTGACATCATGTGTCTGAAGAACAACTGAGGCAGTAGCACACGAAGTGAAACGAGCTTTCCAGCCTAAACCTACAGTATGCAGTGATTTTCTAAGTGCAAATAAGTTAAACACATTCTCCACAGAGAACACACTGAAATATGAGATTCTTCTGCAAATTTAAGTGCACAATTTCTTTTTATTTGCAGAGTTTAACATTGGGGGAAAAAGTAAAATAAAGCGTAAAATATAAAATGTGCCACAACTTTTGCACAGGTCATGTTCTGTGCCTTTTTTCAAATATGTACAATTCAGTAAATAAACCGTAATTATGCGTTAAAATGTGCAGAAATTTGCTCTCTGAATGTGTTCTTTTCTTTT
>JAILXH010071597.1:9485-22647 GCA_023558415.1 Piaractus mesopotamicus | reverse complement strand
TAAGGGAGAAGTAAAGGCAGAATACACTGAAATACACTTGTGGAATGATAGACGTCATTTGACCACAGTGGGCAGATGACTCAGAATTTTAACTGCTGTGCATTTGTAAGACTTAGAGTGGAACAGCTGGTTTTGCGTGCCTGGTTCCCAACCGGAAAGGATGTAAAAGACAGTGTCATGATCTGAGCTTCCTTGACTGATGACATAATTGCTGATCTTTACCAAGTGTAAGGCAATCTCAAAGTGAACACTACACATCAGAGTATGCTCTGCCAACATTATGCCATTGATCTTGCATGTGAAGAACTGGACAGAGGAGTCCAAACAAAGCTGCAGAGGTATTGTTCCTGAAGAGAATAGAAAAGGGATGATTTTCTGTAAACAAAAAAAAAAATAGCTTGTCAAATTGTTATTAAGAAAGTCTAAAAGTCTGAAAGACTTTCTTGAATGTTGTGTTAATGCTGTTTTACTTTGTATATTCTGTCATTTCCATTTCCCACATAAAGCATCGTCACTTGTGAAGCATTTATAATACAATACTATCTAGGAAGTGTTCTCACAGTTTTGATTGGCATCATTTGAATTGGCTCTCTGTTGAGTTTAACAGTGAATGTGGCCATAACATGTTAATCACCTGAAAAAAGCTCAACAGTTGCGTGCCTCCACGGCTGACTTTAACAATAATGTGGTTTGTCTTCTTTTGCGTCAGCGTACAATGTCCCCTTTTGTTTCACTTGTTCTGAAGTGGAGGTTGCAAAAGTTGTTCTATATTCAGAACATCTTTCCATCATAAGTGTCTTACCAAGCATGTATTCCTCCTGTGGAAATTTACAGCTGACACCAGAGCTGCGTTGCATGTAGAATAATGCAGCCACACTATTTCTGCCCGGAGTAGATCATGATGTGTATAATCCTTTCTTTCACATCAGTGAAAATATAACTTAACCCTTGTGTGGTGTTCAGGTCTGTGGGACCCGTTTTCAGTGTTTACCAAGAGAAAAAATGATGCAATTTATTATTATTTCAACCTCAGATTCCTTGGCCTTTGCTCATTTTCTATGAAGAACATATAAAATAACACATTTTCAGTGACTTCTCACTGTACACCCCCTACACATTTATATTACACATGTGGTGTTGGGGTGAACCAGCGGGGAATAAAAGTGTAGAGGTGATGTGTCCTTCACTCTGTTCTCCTCATACATGGTCTGACCTTTAGTCTTTGTGTGTGTGTGTGTGTGCGTGTGTGTGTGTCTGTGTATATGTGTTTGGATATGTGTGTGTGTGTGTGTGTTTGTGTGTGAGGGTGGACAACATGGACAGGCTGCTGACTGGCAACAGCTGCTAAAGCAGAAATACCCATCTGGTATTTTCACATAAATTATTATGGCTGTATTAATTAAAAACAAACAAAAAAAAAAACAGTATTGCAGTGGGGCCACCAGACCCACTGAGTAACAAAAACATGAACACTACACAAGAATTAAATGTTTGGTTCACTGGGGATTCAATAATACATGAACTATTGACATATTTCACAAATGTTCTATGTTCCATAAAATCCTTCTCTGTTGCGTAAGAATTTAAAGAACTGTTTGGTGGCAGGCAGACTATGTTGATGGTTTATAGAATATCTGTAAGTGTGACACCTGACATCAGCAAACAGGTGAATCTGTGTTGAATTTTGTGGCATTCATTGAGAAGACCAGTTTCTAAACACAAAAGTAATTGGACAATTGGCTTTTTGTTGTTTCCTGGGCAGCTATGTATTGCTGCATGATTAGAAAGCTAACAAAGGCCTAAAGCTGATTCTAAGTGTGATTTTCACCAGAGTGTGGTGCCAATATCTCTCAGCTTCAGAAATGTAGAAAAGGCCAGTGCTAGTAAAGCGGGCTGTCATGAGATTGAAAAATCAGAATAAATCTAATAAGTCTAATGATTGTGTGTGAAAATGAAAAGAAAATTTTCTGAATGCAGTGGGATTCACTGTTGTTCTGATGATGTAGAGAATTCAGACAAATCCAAATATGACTATTAGACATCTAATGAAGCCAAGAAAAGTCCTAGGGTGTTATTTTGTTGAGGGGAAAGTTTTTAACAGTTCCCAATGGCAATAACTGAGTTCTCTTGGATTGAGCCCAAAACACAGAAGAGTGTCTGTTTGGCCTGTCCCCAAAAAGAGCAAGCCAAATGAATTAAATGACAATCAAGCAGTAACTCTGGCATCTGTTATGGAGTATTTTGTTTGTAGCTTTCCTCCCTGTGTTCTCAAAAATGTGGTAATGCATAATCTCACCACTTGTCCTTACTGTGAGAGATGTCCTTTATGAGTGCAGGCCTACTCTATATATTACTGTCCCTCAGCTATCAAATGAATGCGCAAACATCATCTCCCAATGCACTGATGGTTGCTCTTGTACAGTTTTCTGATTATAGAGACTCAACAACCAACTTTGCAGCTATGCCTAATGACTCTGCACTAATCACATTCTAACAGTGCAACACACCTTGAGGTATAATCACATACAATGAGAAAGCTGACCTAGTACAATCAATGGGCCCTCAGTGGCCAGCAATTACAGACAGAAGCTAGAACTGTGAACAGTAATGCATGCACACTTTTAGCAGGTGACATCACATTTACTGTGCTTGAAACAGAGACACAAAGGTAAAAATTGTCCAGTGGAGCTTCAAGAAGTACTACAAATGCCACAATGATATGATATTCTTTGCGGGAAGTATAATCAAAGGTGAATTCAAGGGCCAGATGGGTGGCCAAAGGAACTAATACCCAAATAGTAACTGAAGAAATGTTTTTTTAGATAAATGGATTAACTGTCCCTTTTGTGGCATGATCACCCAAAACTGCAGGACGGTCATGTGAAAAGTGGTTGTTTTGGAATAGGGTTTATGAAGTTTTTGAAATCCTCGGAAGAAATATGCTAAATTTGTAAAGGGTACAAATTCCCCAGCCAAATTATAGTGAGAATGTAACATTTTGAACTAATTATAGTGAGAAATTAACTTTTGGACACTGTATCTCCAAAAGTATGTAGGCACTTCTAATTAGTGAATTCAGGTGCACTCATTGCTGACACAGGCATTCAACTGTGCATACACAGCTTGTATTATCTCCATAGAAAACCACTGTCAATAGAATGGGAAGCTCTGGAGCAGCTGCACACAACCGTATGGGTGGGGGGTGGGGTGTTGTGAATGGGCACGCTCCCTATTAATAGTCTTGATTTCAGAAGAAACAGTTCCCAAACATTTTGTTCAGCGATTAGCTAACACAAGCAGAGTGGGCCCCTGGGAGATGCAGTTTATAGCTAAAATCAAACACAGTTTGTTTTGGTTTGCACTGTTCTAGTCAAAATTCATTGAAAAATACCAGTGAAATATTTTAAATCAGTTTTATTAACATTCGGCCAGTTTAACAGAGGAATTTTAGTCCAGATTGAATCAGATCTGGGTCTGGAGAGCTGGCTCTGGTTGTGGAAATATGTGCAAAATGAAATTTAGTTAGAGTAGGGGAACATGTGCAAAAAGCATTTTCTTCACAAACAATCAAAACAATGCTAACATCAACAGCAAAGTTGTCAACTATAAAAATGGAAATGACTGACAGCAATCAATACATACTACATATTCTTCATATTAGTAATTAATACTTTAAGTATTACTGTGTTGACTAATTGCTCTGATTTCTGAGATACAGTGGGCAGAAATTAATGAATGAGGTTAAAGACATAACTGGCACATAACTAGCACATGGGGTCAGTTGCAATGGGAGAGTTCGATCTGGGAATAAGTCAAGGGATGCTCCAATTTAAAAATTCCAAAATTCAACTCTCTTTCTCTACCTCTCTTTCTCTGTCTCTCAAATGGTAAGCACTGTCCCATATGAACAATTGTTTGAGCAGAAATGTAACATTAAGACATTTACTTATGTAAAACAACAGTAATAATAAATAAATAAATAAACTTTATAATCCTACGGAATAAATGATCTACACTCTGAAAACGCAGTGCACAATGACTATAAAACCATCAGAAATTCTTTCCATTTACATAGGCAGCAATGGTGGAGATCAGCATATGCAGAGCATTAACAATATAAGTAAGATTAATCACAAGCTTATTTTCACAGCAACTACGAACTGCAAGTCTACAGGCGATCTATTCAAGCTCATTTGGCCATAATTTCATATGTTTTAAAATGTGATACTTTTCATTTGGAAAAAAATGTAATCACACATGAGCACACAGGTATGAAATACTATAGATGTCTGTTATCATAAAAGAATGCACAGGCGGCTTTGTATGAAATTATGCTGTTTTACACAGTGACACATTTGGATGACACATCTGCCAGTACGGTTGCTTTCCACCCAATGGCTGGCAAAAAGCTTGCATGTTGCAAATGAGACCCAACACAATGCAATAAGCCAAGTCAGATTCTGCAGCTTCTGCTCAAAAGGTGAATTGTGCTTAGGGAGAGGTCCTATACATGTTTTTAAGGCTTTGAATCTGTCATTACCTCAGTGTGTGAAAAATCAATGTTTATAACAGGATATTTTGCAGATTACAGCATTACATCAGCTTGAGAAATACTGAGTATCTTAAGTATATACTGTATGTAGAAGATACTGTCCTGGTTCTTTGTTTTTCTCAGGCTAGGTTCGCAAAGTAGTAACACTTAAAAAGAACTGTTATTCAGTACAAACCCTTTGTTAGATAGATGACTATATATTTCCAAGACAGAATGCTTGTTATATGGCTGATGCCAGGAAATATTTAAACAGCATGAACAATTGATGTTATCTATGATATTATGCATAATTTGGCAGCTGGGTCACATTTAGTTGTTTTCTCTGCTTTTTGGTGCTAAACAGAAACCGCGTTACCCGCTTGAATCACAAACAAAAGCACAGTATAGGTTGTATGGAGACCAGTTGTTTTCCTCCCACATGTCGGGCAGCCCTGGTATGCTCACATGCTCTGCGAACCTAACCTTGGTATCAGAACTCTCTTCCCTCGTCTCCAGTAGGACCCACAGGTAGAGGGGGCAGGCCTACAGCAACCTGAGGCTAGCCACGGCCAACAGCAGAGGCAGGCCCAGCGTGAAGGCTGGGGATGTGGGCAGGGTTCCTGCATTAATCACCAGCCTATACGCCACCACTTCCTTTTTCAGGCCACTCTCCATCGCCATGCAGCGGAACACACCTTCCTTCAGCGGCAGCTCAGGGGTCGACGCCAGCACACATGATGACCCAGTGATGGTGCAGGGGTAACGCTTTACACAGTTGTCCTTCTCCCACACATAGGTGGCGTGGTACGAATGAACAGGGCAGGGTAACAGGACTGGACCATCTTTTGCCACTTGTACCTCCTTAGGAACTGTGCTGTGTGTCTTTTGAGCTGCTGCACAAAAAAATGGTTTCAGTAACTGAGGTCTTGTTATTGAACTGCTTTAACTGCTTTGATGTACTGTTAACAATTTGCAGCATGGCTAAAACTAAAATTCAAATGACTTTACTGGATTTAATTACCTTCAAAAAATACCTTTTTTTAAAGAGGTAAATGCATTAAATGTGTTATTAATGTGTATTATGTAACATAGAATTGCATCTCTCAGACTTACTTGTTTGACAGAATACATGATTTTTTATCCTTTTAGCTTTTTCATCCATCAATGTTCTCTCACTATAATACACAGCATGCACTGGACAAATATGTTGCATAGCCATTGGGAATCCCCCACCCCCACATTATGCAGTGCACTGTTTTACTGGCCAATAAATACAGATAATTGTGATGTTTGGCTTCCTATCAGTAACGTTAGCTAAACGGCTTCCGTCTACATTACCCTGCTAAAAAAAAAACAGTCCATCATCATGTATTTGCCCCAAATGTTTATAGTTTTTCAAAAGTTCCCACCTTCAAGATGCATCATCAAGTCAGTTTTTCTAGTTGCAAAACAGGAAAATCTATTGATGTACCACTGCAGGTGGAGAGTGGGTATGTTTACAAAAGATCTAGCAATGGTTACATTTTTCATTTTGGCTTGAGTGCCTCGTTAAAGTTTTCAGATATTATAGAGCCTTTTGTTTCAGTCCTGTTACTCTGAATTAAATTTTAATGATGAAGAAAATACATGAAACAGGATTTAATTATTACTGAAAGTTAGGTCTAACAAAAGATCTGGAATTACACTTTTGTTTTTCATATTTGGTTCAAAGTTCAGTTGAATGCTATGACCACCTCTGATAGAGCATAATCTTTTCAGTGAGCATTAGGGGACTTGGTTTTGCCTAGCATGCCATATAAGAAATTTTGCATTGTAAGGAAACTGCATGGCTTAAATGAAAACTGCTATATTTACAGGAACTAAGGTCATATGGTTCCAGAAGAGGGCACTCATAACTTTATACATAAGCGTGTCAACAACAAAAAGTCAAAGTCAAGAAAAAGTGCCCTTTATAAAATGTGCAAAATCATTATATAAAAAATTGTATTGTAGTACTCACCAGCAGTATCTCCACAAACTGAGGCATTGGACTGGTCAAGGCCCTGTATGAATCCCCTGTATAAAAACAGAATAATGTGAATGAAGCATATTTGCAGAGCAAGCACAAATTGTCTCATACAAAACAAATGCATTCAGTGTTGTCTGGATGTAAACATAATATATCTGCACCCTGTAGTGATGTTGTAGTTTGTTGGAATAGCTAAGCACTTCTTTTTGGCTAAGTCCCACCCACAGTAAGGGTCTCTGGAGAGGATGCACTCCCGGCAGCTGTCTCCATAGCGGCTACAGTCGGCTAACTGGAGACGTTGAATTTCCATCGCTGTGCCAACGTAAAGGTGACCCTAGTAGAAAGCAAGATGGACAGGGTGAAAAACGAGCCATCTGGAGCCGCTGTTAGACACGGCCTGGGTATGATATCAGCATGATTTACCAGGTTGAAGCTAATGCTCCCACTCTGTCTCTCTGACAGCTCCTGGCTATAGCACTACAGTCATACATCTAACCTGCAGACTGGGTTCATCCTTCATAGTGTGAGTATGACAAGGCTGGGTTCAAAATGATTTTATTTCTGTGGGTCTTCATTTAAAGGGTGTGCAGAGCGTGTACCTTCTGTGAGTCGATGGCCATGTTAATGATGGGGCCCTCGTTGTGGAACAGAGAGTACTGGGATATGATGAAAGCTTCTTCATTTGTGTGCAGCACCTTTAGAACTTTCCCCTGCTCTGTAACAACGGAGAGTAAAACAAGCCCATTTTTAATAAGAGCTTAAAGGCATCAACAAGTAGCTCATTTACCATGCTTTCCTCACATGAGGATTCATAAAAATGCACAGGTAGTAATAACACTTAAAAGAGTCATTTCCATGATATGATGAATTTAATTTGGTAATAATGAGCTTGAACTTTGTTTTGCTTTAGGGCAGTAGTCACCAGTCCTGATTCCCGAGATGTACTTCCCTGCAGAACATAGTTACACAATCTGCCACCACTTACTCCAGCTAATGAACTTCTTCAGAAGTCCTTGATTGGCTATGTCAGACACACTAGTGTTAGGTTGGGGGGTGGGGTGCTGAGTTTGGAACTAAACTCTGCAGGAAAGTAGATCTCCAAGAGAAGAGTTGGAAAATACTGCTCTGGGGCAGAGGTAACTCTAATCTTAGAGGGCCAGTGTCCAGCAAAGTTTGATGATTTCTCTTCTAAAACACACCTGATTCAACTCATCTGCTAACTGCCTGTTTAGTAGGTGTGTGAGTAGGAGAATTACCAAATTGCTTGACACTGGCCCTTCATGATCAGAACTGAACACCCCTGGTCTAGGGCAGCGGTTGCCAGTCTCATCCAGGGAAAGAATGGCTGGAGGTTTCCATTCCAATCAAGCAGAAGCTCACCTGATTTCACTATTTTAATCAGTTTGTCTCAGTCTTCAGTTGACTGAAGTTGTATGCGTTGTATGCATTGTACATTTAGAAATAGAGTATATTCAGAGTATTTTCACCTTCTATGAGCTTTCAGGATTGTTATGTAACTGTAAAAAGTAATGTACAAGTTTCTCTAAACTCCATCTTTTTTCAAAATATACAGTCAGTACATTAGCTCTCTGCATAATGACATGGCGTTCTTCCTCTTACCTGTGCCTAGATAGATAACACTGTAGTGCTCTTCATTGACAGCCAGCACAGTGTCTGCCACTACATGTGTGAAGTGGTCATCAGTGGGCAGGTCCAGAGGAGCACCTCCTACTGGCCAGATCACTTCCTCGATCTCTGGGTGGTCCTTGATCACTCCCAGTGTCTTTGGGTTCAGAGCTGCGGTATTATTCTTAAAGGCACACTGGGTGAAGAGAAATAGCAGTTACAGTGAATAAACATGAGTAAGACAAAATGTGATGCGTTTGGATTTATTACATATTTAATAATAATAAATAATAATATTTATTTATACATAAAGTGCTTGTTAATTCCTATTATTATTATCATTATACAGTTTTATTACTTCTGTAACCTAAGAATAGCTCAACCAGTTAAAGTCAGGCATTAAAGTCCCTGTAGTTACTGAATAATAAGTCTTAATATGTAATAAAACTGGAATGTTAATTCATGTCAAAGTGAACATTGAGGGGCGATACCATTCCAGGCCGGTGTCCAGTGAGTGGGCCAGTGTGGCCTTTCAGCTTAGATTTAGCGAAGGCCTGGTCAATTTCCTCAATGGAGTACGCACAGACTACAGTAGTGTCCCTGTGTAAGAGCACAGGAAGAATGCATATAAATACAAATTCCTGCCTTTAATTGCATCAAAACAGTATATCAGTAATTTGATTGGTATTCCTGGTGGGAATGGCATGCAAGTAAAGCAAAAGCACAAACTGTTCTTTTTTGATCTTTTACTTTTATACAAATTCTACAGCATCTGGTGATATTTCTAAAGTGCAGTCTAATAAAGTAGACATCTAATACATCACGTAATAGTGATGGCTCCCATTCTTAATTGCAGGTGCATTACTGCCACTCACCACACATTGGAGAAGAGTCCATACATGACACCAGTTCGATGCTGAGATGCCAGTACAAATGCTCGTCTGATGTTGTTGTACTGCTGTGGGGTGCTGGCTGTCCCACACATCACACGTCCCTTCATAAACGTAGTCCAGGAGTCAGGCAGCACAGTCTTTATGCCCCCCTCATCACTCTAGATTGCACACAAATAGTCATCAAGAATTCTGTCCAGTCATTTCAGTATGCCTTAGTGACTTACAGTCATGTAAAGAAGTTAATAGACCCTGTGAGAAATTTGATTTTTTCAACATATAGATATATTCATTTAAACAATGTTGATAGATCAAGGTGATCAGGTGCACCTGATCAAGTGTGAGTGATTAGAACATAGTCACAGAATATTTTGGAGGAACACATTTTAACCTCAGCCATCTGGTTTGGTTCTCTGTTATAGGAGTGTGTTTTGTCATCATGCCTAGATCATAACAGTTCTCTGAAGCCTTTAGAAAGAAGGTTGTAGATGCCTGTGAGTCTGGGTCGGGCTTAAGAAGATATCCAAAATATTGGAAATCAATCATTTCTCTGTCTGGAAGATCATCTACAAGTGGAGAAGATTTAAAACAACTGCCAACTTGTCTAGGCCAGGCCACCGGAGCAAATTTAACCTAGGAACAGACTGTAAGATGCTAAAAGAAGTCTCTAAGAACCTTAAAATTGCGAGTAACTCTTGGCACCGTTGATGTCAAAGTGCATGCATTTACCATTAGAAAGAGATTCCATAAATTCGACCTACATGGGAGGTGCACCAGGAGGAACTCATTGCTGTCTTAGAAAAACATCGGAGCAAAACTAGTTTGCTAATGAATATTTAGGCAAATACTGGGACTTCTGGAACAATGTGCTATGGATAGATGAGTCAAAGATAGAGTTGTTTGGCCACAGTACCAGAAGCCATGTTTAGTGAAGACTGGATTTGATTAAAAGATTAGAAGAAGGTGGAAGAAATGTTATGGTTTGGGGCTGCTTTGCTGCCTCAGAGCCTGGCCAACATGCAGTCATAGAATCGACTATGAATTCTCTTTCATACCAGAGAGTGCTTAAGGAAAATGTGTGACCACCTGTAAAAAAATTGGAGCTGAAGAAGTGGACCATCGAACAGGACAATGATCCCAAACATACAAGTAAATCCACCAAGAAACATCTCAAAAGGAAGAAATGGAGGGTTATGGAATGGCCTGGTTAAAGCCCAAATTTGAATCCCATTTAAATCCATTTGGGGGAATTTTAAAACAAGTCGCACATACAAGAAAGAATTCTGCATGGGGTGGGCCAAAATCTCTCACAGTAATTGTCAGATACATAAAGTTGTTTATGCCAAAGTGATAAATTATTTATTTATTTATTATAAATGATGGCAAAGTAAAATTTCCATTTATAAAAACTGAACTGAAGATCACCTACTGTTGTGTCCACATATGTCAATAATGGGGTGCACTAACTTCTTCACATGACTGTATAATTGATAAAGCAAGACATATAACAGTTAACTGATGGTGAATTACATAAATATTGTGATCATTTTTATGGATCGAAAGATCTCAATATACTGAGTAAACAAGTAAAAACACTATACTTGACTACCATGCAGATTCGTCCGATTCGAGCCCTGTATCGTTCTTCATCCAAACTGGCTGTCTTGTTGATCTCACTGAAAAAAAAGTAGATCTCCTCATTGTATTTTTGCGTTGCAGGAATAACTGCAGCGCCAGCAAACTGAGGGTCTGATGAAGAGAGAAAGAGACACAACAAGCAAGCAATTACTGCTTTCATACACTAAAGGATTGCTTTGACCTGTCTCTGCTGCTGAAAGGATCATTTCCGTGTACATCTATTTTAGGCTTATTTAAAGCATCCCTGTAGGCAAATCCTTTTTGGTGTCAAGTAAAATCAGAGTTGCTAACATGCTAACCAATCTTTCACTGTGGGTGATTAATTGAAGAAAACAACAACAGAGAGGATCTATTTACAGGACTGTGCATTCAGAGCACGTGCTTTTTAATGCCCACTGAAGGTCATTCTGTTCCAGCTCTTGAAGTTCTTTCAGCTCATAAAGTTCTTACAGATTCATTAGGGTATCACATGCAAGCACACAGTTTGAATAGCAAGGGCTTTATACAAAGGTACAATGTCAGAATACACTGAAATGGCCAGAGATATTATCCTGCATGTCTCTGCAACATTCTGTTCTTCTTTGCTGTAGCCTTTCATGATAGGATTGCTTCCTGCAGCTTCATGCATGCATGATCTTATCTTTAATTTTTCTCATTTACTCCCAGTGTTAGTTGTCACCAACCCCATTTTAGGTCCCTCCCATATCATGTCACAGCAGTCTATGAAGAAGCCATAGCTCATGCCATCTATGAAAACTGGTACTGGCACTTATTTTCCAAATGTTATTCAAGTGATATTGTTGATTATTTCTATCTTGTCAATTCCCTTCAGCTTTGCTCTGTAGAAGCAGTCAGAGCTGTTAACATTGAGAAGAGCTCTCTCTGTGCTTCCCTCTCTCAATAAGAAGATAATAAGCTATTGACAGCTCCACTTCTTGATCACAGCTGGGTTTCTTCCATTGCATCTCTCTCTCTGCCTCATTAACAGGTCATACCATAGACCCTTCAAATCTTTAAAGGAAAATGTAAAATGTAACCATCGCTGTGTCAGTTGTAACATGCCTACTTGCATGCTACAGGGTATGATAGCGTAGGGCTCTAGAGGAAGATTTTCCGGTTTAAAGACCATGAAAGTTCCATTCTGATGACGTATGTTAAAGGTAGAAGAAGACTATAACTGCGTCGGGGTGGATTTTTGGGGCTTATCTGGCTGTTATTTTTGGCTGTTATCTGGGTTATTTACCTGGCTATCGAGACATCTTACCTCCATTAGGTGGTAAGAAGCATGTCTAACACATCTATTTTTTGCTGAATGAAGATAGAATCACTACTTTCTGTATGATTTTTGTTCAACATTACACTAAAGCTAGCTTGATTGTATTAGCCTATATTTCAGTGGCTGGATTAGCAGTTTGGATTTGTTGACACCACAGGAGTTCCCAAATACTTGTACGATGTATTTGTGCAATGTATGCTTGGGAGAACACTGCTGAATAAAAAACATAAAAATTATATAAATTGTGTCCTCTGATAGTGCTGCACTACAGAATACTGCATTACATAACAAATAATATATTGAACTTTAGTGTTAGACCCACTTAAATGTTATTGTCACCATTGGCTTCTTCATAATGGAAAGAATTAAAACTTTTAAAGCATGATTCCACGTACCTTAAACCCACGTTCACTAGCTAGATATGCTTAGCTATCCACACACCTGTCATAGACTATGAATCCAGACCATATTATCAGACCTCATCACAAGAGACTGAGTACGGTGTTGTATTATTTTTGGTTATATGTGTATTGTAGTTTGATAAAACGTTGAAAATTTCAAACTGCACAAACTACATAAAGGTACTGTGCAGGTATATTTTTTATTCATCAAGGTTCAAACAATGTAAATGTACACTTAAAGGTACAACAGTGGTTTTAAGATCCAATTGTGTGTTATTAACAGAACAATAAAATAAAAAGCCTGGAGAGACGGGGTGTGTGGAGAAAATATAATTTCAATGGATTAAGGTCTAATTATGTTCCCTGACTAAAGGTACTGAGATGTACTCTTGAGGGTACCACCCCAGTGACAAGAGGGGCACAGTTTCATACCTTTTTCTCTGAGAGTGTGTAGAGCTGTCAACACCAAAATATGACTTACACACTTACAGATGTTTCTTTTTCAACAACTTCAGGGTTGTTTAGTAAAAGGAATGGTGCTATTAGAACCATAATTTTTATATAGAACCATTTCATGCTTAAATGGTTCTTTATATGGTTCTTCAGATTGATGTAGAATGTGGATACAGCACCAAAAAGGGTTCTTCTATTGTTACAAATTTGACACTGTAACAATAGTAGAACCCTTTTTGGTGCTGTATAGGACCATTTACAACAAGCATGAAATGGTTCTATATAGATCTCATGGTTCCAATCCCTTTACTAAAGAACCTTTGAAGAACCATCCTTTTA
>JAILXH010071588.1:2736-15226 GCA_023558415.1 Piaractus mesopotamicus | reverse complement strand
TAGACTGACACTCCTCCAGTTTTGCTTTAGCTGTTTAGCTATTTTCTAAAGTTAAAAGAATTTGGCAAAAAAAAAAATCCAATTCACACAATTTTCCACTTACACCAGATGTAGTCAATCAGCCAAAGACATGCTTGGTGTCCAAATTTTGCTCTTTAGTTTAGCACTGAAGCTACAAGGCTAATGTTGCTAACCAATGCTAGAAGACAATAGTCACTCAACTCTTTTTCATAAATACATCCACAAAACTTCTTGAACCACTTAAGCAACATTAGACGTGGCAACAGGGTTCAGGTCACAGTATGACTTCAATGAACAAAGCTTTACCATGTAGCTGAATGCTGTGGGCAGCCATTTTAGACAACAGTTGCTGGGCCCACAGAGTCTGAGTTCCCTTCGTGTGCACACATCATGTAGGCATATGGATGCTAGATTACGTTTCTGGTTCCTGTTGGTTTTGAACTGCTGAAGAAACCCACAGAAATCATAAAGTGTTTTTGTTAATTCTTTATGGGTTTGTGATGCATTTTGGCTTTTTAAATGGGGTCATATCACAATGTAAAAGATCCTATTAGATCATATTAGTTTGACATGCTTTTCAAAGATAACGGCTGATTCTAGATGTATTTGATGGTTTCCTAATAGGACCTTAAGGTATTCTACAGGAAACAAGTGGTCTCTATTGGAACCCATTAAGTCAATTCCCATTATATGGAGCCCTGCTGGTGATATCCCATATAAATAAAAATAATGCGTGGCCACAACTTAGTAAGGTGTGGGAACGAGATAATTTAGTTGTAGCCACAACTTAGTAAGGCATGGGAAGGAGATCCTAAACGTAGCCATGGCACAGTAAGACGTGGGAATGAGAAAATTAATCCTTGACAGCTTAATAAGGCATGATCTCGTTCCCATGCCTTACTATGTTGTGGCCACGCATTAGGATCTCGTTCCCACCCATTACTGTTATTTAAATGGGATGTCACCAGCAGGGCTATGTAGCTTTGGGAACATATTTACGGAGAAAAACTGGTTGAACACTGACTTCTGACGTTTGTTAGCAACATAAGCCTCATAGCTCCAGTGCTTAAGAAGCAAAATATGGACTCCAAACAAACCTTGGCTGACTGACTACATCTGGGGTGAGTGGGAACTTGTGAAAAATAGACATTTTGCCAAATCAATCCTCTAAATAGTCTTTTAATGCATACTTGTATTGATACTCAGGGATTCACAATAATATAGAATCATATCAGTTTAGCAGATAATTGCTTAAAAAATTATCTGCATCAAACAGATGTTTAGATTTGACCAATATTTCAAACCAATAGAGCAGAATGTTTAGGAGACACTGGGCTATTCCACAAAAAAACTATTTGCTCATTTTCTGCATTTGTAACCCTCTATAGATAAACATTACATTTCTCTGTAACTCTAATCAAGTCCCAATTTATACAATTTGTAACTGTTTATGTATCAACTTTGACATCAGCATGTATAAGAAAAAATATTAATTATTAACACTGGCCCACTATTCCTGCATCATCCCTCTGTACTGAGTATTAACTCTATAACATTCATTCTTTTTAACATTCAAGTTAAAATACATTGCATTATTAAACAATAGGAAATAGTCTACATTTGTTGAAAAAGTTTTATTGTTCATTATTCACAATCAGAATGCAATGCAAATCTTTTTTTTCAGTAATTGTTCACGTTCCTGAGGACCTGAAGATCACAGTATACTGTCTGTTTGCCTTCGCTTTGGGGTTTGTGCGCTTGAGGAGTGAAGGGGGGGGCATCTTCACCCCCTCACTTTAACTGCCTCAAAATAATTTTAGAACAGAATAGATATTAACAATTTGCATATTTACAGATACTTAACAGTAACAATGAAAAGCAAAACATGGTGTTTTACACACGTGTGACAAACAGGACTCAATAAAAGACATCAAGGATCTCAATTATAAAGGAAAATGAGAATAAAGAGAAGCATGGCGTCAAATCCCAGTCTCAATCAACCATTCAGTAGTAATCAAATTCACATACAGCCCTATTGATACAGTCACAAAAGCGCTCCTGACTGCGGAAAGACTGGTGAAGAAATAATACTTATGAAGATACTTAAGATAAGTTCAATACCTATCTTTTTAACTGAAAAATAAAACATTTTACCCCCTTTTTGTTCCCAAAAAATGCCACTTAAAGTAAATAACTTCTTCATTCGAAAAGCTGCTCATGTTTTTGGGTACTGCTGGCATTTAATGGAGGTTGCAAGTCTACAACATAACATGTCATTTTGCACTGAATGTTCAGTGTCTGTTTACAACCAGACATTGACAGTTGACATATCCTGCAATTTCTTGTCTCACTTTGCTTTATGCCCAGGATTTCATCAAGAGTAGTCAGGTCCCTAGAAGATTTCAGTGCTTTGACAGCAGTGGCAAAACATCACCGGCAATCCAAACTGAACAATGAACAAACAATAAGCAACAGCAGATTGTAAAATTAAAACCAGACCAAAAATATCAATATAAAGACTGTATTCGCAGACACAACAAATGTACATACACTTGTGCTACGCTAAAATTGATTATATTCTACGCTGAATGCATTTTGCAATATACAACATTTGCCATATAAAATATTCTTTGTAAATATAGTACTGTGTATAAAATTAGAAAAGTTATACCAAACTCAAAAATAAGGGCTTTAAAAACATTTTCAAGCAACACATCGGATTGGCAAATAAAGAATGATATCGCTAAGAACAGTAAATTCTCCCTTGAAGCTGAGACACTTCTGCATGTGTAGGATCACCCAGAAAGTCTTAAACACACACATATTTAGTAACAGGCTTAAAGAAAACGGTGATTAAAAAATGAATTAATAAAAAGATGGCACATATGTAAACATTTATTGACACTAGTTCTAGAGCCAGGGGTTTAATACAGAGCCATATCTAATGACAATTATCATATCCTGCTAATTTTGTGTGGCTATTGTGCCAACACAGTTTAAAGACACCCAAGTTGTGTTGGCACAAAAAGAAAAAAAAAAAAACATATGGAAAACTAGGATTCAGGTAACAGACTGGCATTCAAGTAAGTGATTGACTGCACTAGCTCGTCACTTGAAAATATACTATAATTTTCTGTTTCATATGGCATCTCGTTCAGTCATGTAAAGAATACCATTTTGCACTTGCTAATTCTAAGCAATACCGCAAAGCTTTTTCTTTTGAGGACAACCTGAGGCCTTTCAGGCAACCGTGACTATAACTTCTGCATTTTCAACCACAACAGACAAATAGCTGTGTGATCCAAGTTGGGTTTATTATAACAGAGTAATAGAAGCAAGTCTAAAATTGAATATTGTACATCAGTTCACCTACATTGAGGTACTGTTCAGATGCCTTTGCCTCAAAGGCTCTAAGCAATCACCACATTTAGCTGCCCAAGAGAGGGGACACTGGGGAGATGACATAACAGAAGGAACAACATACTTTGGCCAGCAGAAACAATAAAAATATACTGAGAATTACCTCATTTGCCTATTGCTTAAAATTCATGATTTCTTTTAGCTCACTCAAAGCTTTGTGTTATCACAAGATCATACAGGGATAGGAAAACCAGCCCAGCTTTAATCTGATCAGGTCAACTTACCCAACGAGGGAAATACAGAGCGACAGAGTGACTAGAAGTGTGATTACTACAATTCACTTCCTCTTCTTGCTGGCCGTTACAAAGAGGAAAAGCTTAAACCGCAACTTTCAACATGTGAACAACCAGAATTAGCCACTCCAATTCAGGAAAAAATAAAACCAAGCAGACTGAAAAAGTAAAGCATGTAGTTGTATGTTTGAGCTTCTCGGTGTAATAAACATCTCAATTCCCTGCTTTCGCTTTTCAAGAACGCATAACGCTGGAAAAGAAACAGTCAGTAGAAAAAAATTCTCCTACAACATGCACATAACTTTTTCCCACCTACATTGTTAGCTTAATCTATCTGAGTAACCCCAAAAAAGTGACACATTTAGGAAAAAAAAGGAAAATGATTATAGAACAGGTGGTACTATTCCACTACGACCTCCTCAGTTTTGATGGCCGTTACTAATGGTCCACCACTGGAAGAATCGGAACCCTCATCTTTGGCCACTTTGTCACTATTTAATCCACTGACCCCCATTCCCAAAACACTCCCGTCGGAAAGCGTCCCCTGGTTGAAGCACAGATGCTTGATGACTTCGTTGGGGTTGGAGAAGGTCATTTCGCACACGTTACACTTGTACGGTCTCCCTGAGGAGCCCAGGAACAGCGCCTCCATCTGGCTGGAGTCGTCAGCTGCGCACAACTCCATGCTCTGTCTGTCCACCATAGTGTAGGCCAACTCAGCCCCCTGGCTCAGGCAGACGTGGCGTGCCGCCTGGTTGGCCCGGCAAAAGCTCTTTCCACAGGCGCTGCAGCGGTATGGCTTGCCTGTGTGGATATACATGTGCTCCCGCCAATGGCTCTTCTGGATGAACTTGCGTCCACAGGTGGAGCACTCGTACTTCCTTCTCTTGACCTCCCGCTCCACGTCTGCTGCTCCTTCCAGGTTGTCAATGTCAGCTATGTCTGACGGGGGAGGCGTGTCTGCTTGCGGCTGGGCCGCACATAAGCTCGCCGCTGCAGTTGTAGGGACCGCGACGGCCATTTCGACACGTGGGGAGACTTTAGTGCCAGAAAGAGGCTGCTCACCATCACTGACCATGTCCACCATGATGGGAGTGGCTGCAGCTACCCCAACACCTGTAAGAACTTCCTCAACCTCAGGCGTGGCAGCTCCTCCAGGCAATACAGGGGAAGCTGCACCTCCTGCCTCTACCACTAGAGGGGGCACAGCTTGGGCATGCCAAAGCAGATGTTCCCTTAGAGCCGCTCGCTGGTTGAAGCGACTCCTGCAAACATGGCAGGTGTAGTGCTTTCTGAAAGAAGAACTTCTCCTCATGATGCTGGGCTTCACGTGAAGGATGGTGTTGCTGCTGACACTGGCTGAAGCAGATGGAGTCTCACAGGCTGATGCATCTACCTCACATGCTTCTCTACCAAACTGGATATGGCTCGTCGATACCTCTACTTCCATCTCCGGCTGGAGTCTGGATCCAGACCCTGTCTGCGAGAAAGACATGTTTGAGGAAGCGCTTTTCCCATCAAGCACACCAGCACTGTCTGAGTCAATGGGTGAAGACTGCCTCCTGGCTGAGAGACGGTTGGACACAGTCCCCTGCTGGTCTGATATCTGGATGCCATAGAGAGAAGTGGAAAGTCGAATGCTGGGTTCAGGATGAGAGAAGGCTGCCTGGCTCGCTAAACTAGCCTCCTGGATGAGGGGGTAGGCATGCAAGAACTTCACGCCCTGCTCTAGCCGGGCGGGGTCTATAAGCTGAGGAGCCAGTTTACCAGTGTACATCAGGTTGAGGAGGTAGCTGAAGATATCAGGCTGGATGTCTGCAGGCTTCAAACGGACACAGTCGCTGGGGAATACAACAGAAAACATAAGAAAAACAGAATAACTCTGCCTCTTGGACATAACCGTTGAAAGCATAAATATTTAAGCATCTTTGGCAATTTTTGCCATAGGGAACGAGGGCCTAACCCTCCTCCTGAAGAAAATCACTGCAGAATTTAGATCAAGTCTTAAACAGGACTTCCACCAATTTCTCAAAATACCTGCATAATTAAATGGTGACCATGTAAACAAAGTCATTGAGAGATGTGAAATTCTGTTCTAGAGAAGCTTGCTAAGTCATAATTGTTCACAAGTGTGCTGATAGGAACCAGACGTCTGAAGAGTTTTAATGCCTCTAAAAGCTCCCTCACACAAAGCTGTTATATGAAATAGTTATGAATACGCTGGCTTATACTTGAAGCACTGTTTTCCACTAGTTTTGCAATAGACTTTGGCCCATGAAGTGTTTAAAAATCCATTCATAGTGGATAGGTACATGCAGGGTGTTGTAAGGCAAAACGTGACCCTATGAAAACATATTTATTCAGGTTTATCACTACCGTCATCAGCATTACATCTACAAACTAAAAAGAGGACGTGCAAGTTTCCTGGCGTTGTTGGACAATAAATAAAATGGCTATGTTTGCATTCCCTGTTCCATGTTTCCACCACCGTAAAGAAATCATATTCAGTAATTTTCTCTACAATTAATTAAATTTCAAACCACTCTGAATGACGATTTTTACTTCTCTATATAACTATGCTGTAATTCTAAAAAAAATAATAATAATAATAATAATTAAAAAAAATTTTAAAGTCCCAGTAACCTAGCTCACATGATATAAGTAATTATGGCCTTCAGGACAACATTACATTGTAGCCACTAAACTTGGTTAAAACTATAGAAACTAAGCTACAGAACTAATAATACTTGTGTTTAGTCTCTCTATACTTCTGTATAAATCATCTGATAAGCTTTTTGGTAACCAGAGCCAAGCCATGTGTTCAGTTACCTGTCCTGGTGAATAAATAACATTCTGAAGTAGTTGGAGAAGGCGGCCAGCACAGCCTTGTGTGCTTTAAAAAAGACGTCACCAATGGCAACTGTGCAGTCACACAGGAAGCCAAACTCCCTCTGTGCGTTGAGCTGCTGCAGGAGGATAAGACCATGGTTGGCCAGCTCCATAGTTCCACCTACACAGAGGGGGGCAGAGATGACAGTCAGCTTCCTGTCTACTGCAGACCACAATGAACCACAAAAGGGAAAAAAAAGCCAGCATTAGAGAAGGCCTTCTGAGTAGATACACAAACAGCAGCTTAACAGACACAACAAGTATATTCAAATAGCAAAAAAAGTTAAATAGTATCACATTCTTGGCCATTCAAATGGGACAGTTTTTGGTAAATTCCTTAGAGGACTCCAATAAAAGCTATGTAATAATGAATTCTTTAAACAAATTCTGTATTTATAAAACTGCACTGCATGTTATTGTTTGTATTGCAACCATATATGCCGAATTTGCTCTGTTTGACTCGAATTGAGTTGAATTGCGAGGTACAAATGAATAATGTGATTTTTTTTGTGTTCGTAGATCCGTCTGTAGACCGCCTGTTCTTTAGCTTCAGTTAGCAAAGCTGTTGTAGCGGTTTGTCAATGACTGAATCTCAAACGGCCCACTACTTCTTGTGTAATGGCTTCTACACCAAAATAGTGCGCTATTTGAGTGCAGGAGCCACTACTTTAATATGTGGTGCACTATATAAGGCAGCCATCTGAGATTCAGCCAGTGTTTTTGCTCAGGACGCAGTGTGTTGTTTTCAATGAAACAGCTTTATTGGAAATTGTCTGTAGACAGAGTATCTGTAGTGGCTGCATTTCACACGTAAAGCACCCATGTTGCGTCATGTCCATCAGACCAAGTGGTTTCGTGCTGTGTGACCATATAAATCGCAGGTGATTCCAACATACAGCGCAAGTTGTAACCAAATAACAAGACTTCTAAAATCGCACAGTGTATGCCTGGCTTGAGGGAAGATACCATTAATAATATAATGTTGGTGCCTATATACATACGTAATTAGGCCTGTTATGAAATATCTCAGCTTAAATACACTGAACTGTTATGCGGCAGCGAGGTCATGACATATTAGCACTTATGTTTTCTAATAAACTAATTATGATATACTGAGATACTGACACTGATAATATTTTTAATATACATGCAGTGCCTTCCACCTTTTTTATATGATGACTGAAAGAAAAAAATAATAATTTTGTCAAGACTTGTTTTTCTTAAATTTACATGTGCCACAATTATTGGCACCCACAGAAATTCTCAAGAGAGAAATCTTAAGAATTCACACTCAGGAAACTGAAGTATATTTCCATTGAAAGGCATTGGACAACTTGTTTGGATACATGGTACCAAAGACTCCATCAAGTACCAGCAAGAAATAAAATCAAAACTTGACTGCCCTTAGCCAGAAAACTTAAACTGGGCCATAGTTTGGATCTTACAGCAGGACAATGATCTGAAGCACACCTTAAAATCAACACAACAATGAATCACTGAACACAGAATTAAGGTTTTGACAAAGCCACCCCAGTCTCCTGACCTAAACCCAAACAAAAACCTGTGGGATGAGCTGAAGAGGACACAGTGTGGACCTCAGAATCTAAAGGGTCTAGAGAGGTTCTGTATGGAGAAACGGTCTCAGATCCTTTGCCATTTGTTCTCCCATCTCATTTAGCACCATAGGAGAAAACTCTGTTATCTTTGCAAAAGGATGCTGCACAAAGTATTAAATGAAGGGGTGCCAACAATTCTAGCAAACACAGATTTGAGAAAAATATTTCCTAGTAAGATTAGATGTTTTTTCGAAATTGTACTTTAAATAAAGGCTAGATTTTTGTCAATATTTTGAATGAAGATCAAAAGAATTAGTAAAAAAAAATTTTTTTTACAGTATGTTTTGCCTGGATAAACATCATGGAGAAATATTATATTTATTTCTATAGGTTTACAAATGAAGTAAAATGAATGAAATGCAGAAATTTCAGCACAGTAGTCAAGTGTCGCCAAAACATTCTGCTTATCCAGAGTACAATAAAAACATCTGATTGGTTCCCGTCACTCAAAAAGCAATGCAACCTAAAACTTATTCAGTCTATATAGCCTGATTCACACTTTTGCTGAAGCAATCCTACCTAAAAGTCAATATTGCGGAATAACTCAAATACTGAAGTTTGGTCTCTAATTTTTTAATTAATAACATATTTGACCATAATTGTGGTCAAGATGATGGCCGAGAGACGCTACAGTGGATCCCACTGAGCTCAAGCCATGCTGAGACGCTGTATGTCAGGATGTTTGCTCTGTACGGGAAAACGGGATGGAGCGGGTGCTTTTCATATTGACCCATGCACAGAAGCAGCCGGAACTCCCCCCACGACCGATTTTCTCAAGGGGATATGAGTGGACAGGGCGGGAAAAACCGGGGAGGGGTGAGAGTCGATGCTGTAGCTATAATTAGCTGAGGGGAATTTTGAGTTTATGCTGTTTTTGTGACTGAAATGAAAAACACAAAAGGGTCTTCAACCTGTTTAATGTTTCATGATTTTCTGCACTTTTCAAGAGTAAAAAAAGACGATCAGGCAGCTGTTTTCCCTATTTTTTTTACACTATTTTGTTCCAGTTTAACACAGCTAAACTGCCCATATGCTTGTCTAATATTGCATTCCACTAATCTACGGGGCTGAAAGACAACAAAACCCTCAGCAGATGCATTCAAAGCCTTGAAACGCACTCGTTCAAAAGTACTGGTTATGCAGCATTGCTGATCGATCTGTGGACCGCTCACAGCTGCTGCTCAAACCTGAATTCGAGCTGCAGAGTGGACCAATGTGCTGAACGGTGCTATGACTAGGTGCAGCCTCAGGGGGGGATTAGACAGCTTTAGCTGCATGACATTCACCTTTTTTCACTTAAGTCTTCCAATCTGACCTTTTGGTCACTCTTTTGGGGCAGAGATGACGACTCCGATGATTCTAAACCTTGTTTCATTCCTTCAGTCTTCTTGGACCTTTAACAATTAAGAAATATCCCAGAGGACCTGCATGTGTGAACACATTTAAAATTTAAATTGAATTGACCACACCCCAGGTTCCTGCCTTCCAAAAGATACTCATTGTGAAAATGTCTTCCACAGATCTCATCTCAGAACACTCTTAAGATTTTGTAGGTCAGGGGTCGTGTCTTCTTGTCCTGGAGGCCAGCACAGTTTTGTGATTTAGTTGCTCCAACATACCAGATTAAACCCACCAGGTAAAAGGGAATTCAAATTATTAAAATGAATCAGATTATAAGGATGTAAACAAGGAAGTAATTCAGAGTGGTTTAATATGAAAAGCTCCACACTGGAGAATAAATGGTGGTGACACGAATCAAATGCCCCTGAAAGCTATCTCAGAAAGTCCTTACATTTTTTTAAAGCGACTCTATATATGTTTTGGGGATTTGGAGACCTCTCTGGTGGAAGTGTGTAAATGCATGCAATGTGCAGAAGACATCTGTTATCGATAATGAGCGTGTTGAAACAGTATTCAAAAAGATGACGCGTTTTCCGAGGATGTAAGTGAACTATTACCATCATATCATCATGGTCTGAAAAACTCCTCTGACACCTCTGACTGTTTAATTATTTTTTTTCAGGCTTTACAGGGTGTTCGCAGCAGTGCACAGATACTATATTTCATTGAATGTTTTTTTCTCCTGACTCAGTAATGCTACTTCAATTTTAGCTAAAATATCTTACACGGTGCAGCTTTAACATTTGCAATAAGGTTTTGGGATTGTAAGGCAAGACAGTACCCAAATAAAACCTATTTTTGGATTTACCACTATTTCACTATTATCAACATTGCATGTAAAGACACACATAGGTTCACCAGTCACTCTGGATAGTAAATAAAAAGGCTATATCTGTGTTGTAGAGAATGCAACCCCTGGTTCCAATAGTCAGTACAATTTCTACAATGCACCATTTCACATCAAACCACTCTGAATGACTTTGTTTACATCTTAACAACTGAATTATGCAAAAAATATATTTTGAAATATTGACAGAATTCCTCTTAAATTACCAGGTTTTGTCATGTGTTTGAACAAGCAAATCACCAAACCGTGCTGAACTCTGGCCCTCCAAGACCTGTATCACCTGAACAAGTAGCTCTACTGCATTGTAATCAATTCTCCTTTTGGTGAAGGCAGCTTCATCCAAGTCATGAGTGGAATGACCTCTGACTAATTGCAAAGCAGAAGTTTCAGGTCTTCTTTGTGTATGGGCCACATAACCGGTCATGTTCACTCCTCTTAATTCCATGTTGGAAAATGTACTGAGTAGGCAGATTTCACTGCAAACTCAAAGATGGTGGACGAAATTGCAAAGGCGAGTCCATAAGTTTTATTTAGGCTCTTTTCAGCTACTTAAAAAAACATAACAATTGATTTCAATTCAGAAATCCTGACCACTACTCAAACTTCACCACCCTATCTCAACAGGCAGGTCAATATCTGACCTTTGAACGGCTCTGCCTTGAGCACTTGATGTCAGAGGCTTCGCAATGCCTAATCTAAGATCGTAAAAGTAGCAACTTCAGTGGCCACTCTGGCCATGCTGTTGTGTCCGTGCATGACCCTAAAGGTCAACATGTACCCACAGCCCTGTGCGTCGCATGATTAGCATTACGCATGACATTCCACAGGCTACCGTCTCTTTGCCGTGGGAATGTGAGAACGGGAATAGTCATGCACGTTCTGCGTAACGTGCGCGCCCGTAGGCCGACATCTGCAAGAGGCGCCAATGTCAGTCAGCTTTGTGTTTGACTATAAACATAACATATGGGTCACAGAAATAAGACGCACTGTACCGTTCTTTTAAATGCATGTGATCATTGCTGCACATGAAAGAGCCCTTAACACCTACACAAAAGCAATCTGTATAATCAAGACATACATCAGACAAACAAAACAATACGCAAAAAACATATCTAGTCAAAATAAATTAGAGTACAGAGTTCCGTATAGTCCTCAGCATCTTACAGAACTGCAGGAGAAGTTACACACAGCATCTATTAGCATAAGAACTGAAGTTGTTTTAGGCTTCTTCTCTGCTTGGGATCCATTTTTTGTCCAAAATGCTTACACTCGATAAAGAGAGTAGTCGAGGCGCAGAAGCAACAGAACAGAATGAAATTAAACTCCAAAATAATTCAATTAGGAACTAAAGCAGAAGTTGAAGAGAAATCTGTAAATAATTCTTATTTCCCCCCAAACTTTTCTTTTCATAATCCTTATAATGCTGCTGGACTAAGCGTTTAAAAGCTAATTATTAAAACATACAGTATTTACCACAACACACTGACAGCCACTGAGGTTTTTCCTTCTACTTGTGCCACATAATATTTTGTTGTTTTTGGTTCACTTCCTTTGAAACTGCAAGGAAAATATTAAAGTTCACTGTTAGAAATGAAGGTACTGTGCAGGTACATTTTTCATGCATCAGGGTACAAACAATGTAAATGTGCCCTCAAAGGTACAACAGTGGTTTTAAGGTCCAAGTATGTACCTTAAATAAAGTTTTTCCCAGGTGAAAAGTACATACTTGTATCTTTTCATAACCTAACGTTTTAAAACGGAGATGAGACTGGATGTGGAGTCAATACATCTTAGAAAACATAATTTCAATGGATTATAGTACAATTATGTTCCCTGACTAATGGTACTGAGATGTACCCTTGAGGGGACCACCCCAGTGAGAGAGTGGTACTGCCCCAGTGACAGCTTTGTACCTTTTTTCTGAGAAAAAAGGTAATTATCAGTACCGAGCAAGAGATATGTGGACACACTGCGGTAATGAGAATTAGGAGAGGAAAAGGAAAGACAGAGATTAATAATTTAACGTTTTACTCCATCGTATAGAATTCCAATTAAACTACTAC
>JAILXH010071574.1:18840-33840 GCA_023558415.1 Piaractus mesopotamicus | reverse complement strand
TGTAATCCCTGCTTCCTTCCTCTCCAAGGTGTTTCCTTTTGTTTGTAGGTATATTTAGCCCTTTGTTTCAGTCCATAGTTGTCTAGTCTACTTGTCGCTTTGTCTGCTGTAGTGGTTGTGTCTCTACCTCATGTTTTGTTTTCTCTTTGTGTTTCTTTGTTTAAACCTTGTAGTTTGTTACTTTGTACTTTTGCTAGTTTACTTGTATTTTGCTAGTTTGTTTTGGTTATTAAAGTCTGCTCGCACATATATCCAGCCTACTTGTTCACTACACACATGACAACATTCCTTTGAGATTGTGGTCCATGTTGACATGATTGCGTCATGTCATGGAACACGTAAGACACAAATATTCACATGCTAAAATCTTCTAATTTAAACAAAACATAGCAAAAGCAGGATTTCCACAACTTCATTAAAAATGAGTAATAATGAAAGATGTCACTATTTCATAAGATAAGCATGTAATGACATAGTCTGCTGCATAATAATTACTTGCATCACTATAAGCACTTATAAAAGGAGAGTAACTTGCTCAAACTGGACAGTCTCATGAAATCAGAATTTCAGGTTTGATGAAACTTGAGTAACATTAAGATTAAGTGACCCTTATTAGTCCTACAATGTGGAAAATTTCACCTCCGCAACCTAACCCATCTATGCAGTGAGACACCACACACACACTATGAGCAGTGTGCCCTATCTGCAACGCCCAGGGGGCAGTTGGGGGTTAGGTGCCTTGCTCTGGGGCACCTCAGTCATGTGCTGTCGGCTCAGTGGATCGAACCGGCGACCTTCGCGGTTGCAAGGCTTGTTCCCCAACCTCCAGCCCCGCACATGCTCAAAACTATAAAGTAATGCATGAAAACAATGGATAAATATTTAGAGCATAGACTCCATAAATAAACTTATTAAGCTTAATCAAAGCTGAATTAAGCTTATTAAGCTTAATCAAAGCTGAATTAGTTTCAATTCTGAGCTGTGTGTAATGAATCAAATATTTCTAATGTTCTTTTAGTCTGTGACCTGATTATATTTAATAATTACCCTCACCTGCTTTCTGATTTGAGATCTGACTTTCAATCACAAGCTGATTTTCTGATTTCTGTAATTCTTAAGATCTATAATGGCTTCTCTGCCTTTTGGCGAAGTTAGTAATGTAGTATTTCGTAGAGCGTAGTGGGTAATGCTGTTGCCCTCTGTGTGGCAGACTGGGGTTCAATTCTTTGCCCGGACTAACAGCTCATGCTATTCCAATAAGAGCCCTTAGTCAAGGCTTTAACCCTACATTTGCACCTCTTTAACCAGTGGCACGGCATAGATTTGCCAGCTGGGAGTGGCTCAGTCTCATACTGTAGCATCCCTGCTTTCTGTGATCACTCACAACCTAGCTGATGAAATACATGTTTCTCATATGATAAATGTAATTGTTTCCATAGCTGCTTTAACCATTTTTTTACGGCCGTTTTATGTACAGTGCCAGTTAAATGTGTTAATCTGAAATTTTCCTCTGTACTCCTACAACAGCATTTACAAGGTTTGCCATGATTCTCAGACCAAACAGATCAAAGTAATATATTTTAAATGTACTTGTTAATCAGCTGAGTGAGTGAAAGTGCAATTTGTTTATTACCTCCATGTGTGGCTAAACGTTTGGAAACATTGTAAAAAATATAATTTAATCCACATCAGCTTTTTACTGGGAAAATTACCACCAGAGTGGTTAAGGCATTATTTTGTGCAGGATTATTTCCTGTCATGAATTACTACCATCATGTGTAAATTAAGGAAACACACACCAGTGCCTCATGCAAGCAGTAAAACATGCTGTTAATCCTCGTTTATGAATGAGTAAACATGTTACCACTCTTAAACTAGAAGTAATTAGACCTCTGATTAAGCATGCTAATCTTGATCCCTGCGAGCTATCAAATTATAGACCTCAAATCTCTCCTTCATATCAGAGGTCCTGAAAAAAAGATGTGGCAAAACAATTAAGTTCCTATTTGCACAGGAATCATATACATGAAAAATTCTGTTTTTAGGCCACATCATTTGATATGACAGATCACTCTTACCTACTCTTACTCTAATCTTACTAGATAGACTAGAAAACCTTGTAGGAGTAACAGGAATAGCTCTTTCCTGGTTCAGATCTTACCTACTGATTGCTATCTGTTTGTAAATGTAAACAGTGAATCATCTCTTCTTGCAAAAGTAAAGTATGGTGTTTCACAAGGTTCTGTTTTAGGACCTATATTATTCACATTATACATGCTACCACTGGGTACCATTATCAGTAAACACTGCATCAATTTCCACTGCTACGCCGATGACACACAGTTATATATATCAGGCAAACGAGATGATAAGCTTCAACTTAATAAGATTGAGGACTGTATAACAGACATAAAAGACTGGATATCAAGCAACTTTCTCATACTCGACTCAGATAAAACAAAGGTTCTGCTTCTTGGTCCAAAAGCTGCTAGAAACAATCTAATTAACAGTTTTTCAGTTGCATCAGGTACATCTGTAAAAAAAACCTTGGTATCATGATATATCCTGATCTGTCCTTCGATGCACATATAACAAATATTACTAGAATAGCTTTCCTGCATCTCCACAATATTGCTAAATTAAGAAATGCATTGTCTCTACAGGATGCAGAAAAGCTAGTTCATGCATTTATTACCTCAAGGCTGAATTACTGTAATGCCCTGCTGTCTGGATGTTCCAGCAAAAGCCTTAACAAACTTCAGTTAGTCTAGAATGCTGCAGCCAGAGTCCTCACAAGAACCAGAAAGTTTGACCATATCAGCCCCGTTTAATCAAACCCACAATGGTTGCCAGTTAAATTTCGCACTGATTACAAAATTATTTTACTGACATATAAAGCTCTAAATGGACTCGTCCCTCAGTACCTAAGTGAACTTCTGTCTTACTATGAACCATCACTTAGATCACAAGGTGCTGGCTTGTGATTAGTACCTAGAATTAATAAAGTTACATCAGGGGGGAGAGCCTTCTCATACAAAGTCACCCAACTTTGGAATAATCTTCCAGTCAGTGTTTGGGACTTAGACACAGCCTCAGTCTTTAAGTCTAGGCTAAAAACCCACTTGTTTAGTCATGCCTTTGATAATTAGTTTTTCCTGGTAAATAAAAGGTGCAGATCTGGGGGTTTATGGACATAGAGTATTATGGTAAACTGGGAGTGTTAGTACTGTCGTCCCCCTGCTCTCACGCATTCACTCAGGTTTCCTGACGGTGGAGTGGAGGGGTGCTGACATCTCAGGGAGATCATGTCTCTGTTACCTTCTGGCTCTCCCTTTTAGTTAGGCTGTAATAACTAGACCTGCCAGAGTCTCTGCTGCACTCTGTTAACCCTGTAAACTGTAATCAGTCTCTCTTTAGAGAACTAACTCTTTTTCTTTTTTTAATTTTTCTTTTTATAATTTATTATTTTAATCTATGAGTTGTTTTTTGGCCATGCCTCCCCTCAGCTCTCCAGCTGGATGTGATGGCTGTGCGCGGCTGAGCCAGAAGATTTGTGAACTTGAAGGAAGAATCGCTGTGCTCTACCAGATCAACGACAATAAGGATCTCCTCGACTCCCTGCTGGCTACAACTCAGGCGATCAGCACTGGGCTAGATGACAGCCTTCCTTCCTGCTACAGCTGTCCAGAACAAGGATCACTAGCCTCAGCTAGGAGCTACACCTAAGGCCAGGGAGGTGTGCTGCTCCACGCCGCGCCAGGCTGAGCCATGGTCCATTGCAGGTGGGGATTTGCGTGGGGGTAGGCGCTCCGCCCGCCACCCGATTTCACGAAAGGTCCATCTGAGCAACAGATTCTCTGTGTTGGAAGAGCTGGAAGACACCACTTCTGCTGACAAACAGTCATCAGTGCAGAACATCCGAGTGAGTTCTAAAGCCATAACCTTCACCCCTGCTCCATCCTGGAACCCCACTGTGCAGCGGGCCTGCCACTCCACCTCTCAGCTGGATGTGGCTGGACAGCCAAACCGCTGCCTACCTCCCCAGGCCATGTCCACCTCCACCTCCACACAGCCACCCTGCTGAGCTCCCTCACAGTTCCTACATGGACAGCTTGACTGCCGCTGCCCGCCCCAAAATTCTGCCGCGCTGACCCTTTGTTACCTGCCACCGCAGATTACTGAGCCACGAACCCATCATCCATCCCCGCCTCAGCTTCGACCGACCCACAACCCTCTTCCATCCACGCTCATAGTAGGTGACTCAATCACCAGAAACATTAAGCACCATACAGCCATAGTTCTTAGTTCTCTGGTGCAAAAGTCTCTGACATCACACAGCAGCTCCCCAGTCTTCTAAAGAAATATGACTCAGTGAAGAAGATAGTAATACATGTGGGATGTAATGACATCAGAAAGCAGAACACAGATGTGCTGAAAAAGGACTTCACAAGCCTGCTATCTTCTATACAAGACTGTGGTTAATCTGTTTTTATTGCTGGACCTGTCACTGGGAAGAGGTTCAGGATGTTTTAGCTGCATTTTAAACCTTTACACCTGAACCCAACACTAGTAAATCAAGTTCTATGAACTTTACTAGATTGGAAAAACAATAGCAGATTAAGTTTTGGTGTTTTAAAATCCTGATCCAGCACTGCTGAACGGTTCCCCCCACCTGCTTGTTTAGCTGGTGGGAAAAAATGTTTCAAGGTCTCTGCCAAGTAGACATGTAAATGCATGTAGAAGAGGGCTTGTAGAAGTATCTCAACGTGACTACATACAGGAGGTTATACAGTTACACTGACCAGGTCCTACATGGCCTTCCTGGGGTGCAGTGTAACCTTTAAAACATTCTTCTCACAGACAAAAATCCATCTTTGTTTCACACAATAGCTGACTGGTGGCACCTGCCAGCAGGCATTCAGTACATGTGACCATAAAACCTTTTCTGATTTCTATAGTGGAAAAATAAAGCTTTGAATTAGTGAAGCTTTCCTTTAACTCCTACAACCCTAAGCCTGCATTATGCAGACTGTTTGCATGGATGACTTCCAACCATCACAACTTCAGAAGTCCCTGCCCTCTCTAGCCAGAGTGAGATCATATCTCACTATAATCTCAGATCAGTTCTCTGCTTGCTTTAGGCCAGTAATCCAGTTTAAAAAACAACCTGAAATCCACTCTAATCCACTCCATTATAGCTCTTTTGAATCCTCTATTTAAATCCACTACTGCACGTGTTTTGGTCTGGAAATTCTCCTTGATTTTAATCATCTTATCAACTCTGATTCAGGGTTTAGCATTGGTTTTTAAACACATCACTAAAAATGCAGAGCAAACACAAACAGGCATGTGTGCAGTGTGTGATCTCTGCATGTCCTTTGTTTAATCCCTGAGAGAATGAGGCATGGATGGAGGTAAGTACTGGTTTGGTACCAATTCAACATCTCATATTAAAAAAAATCAGGAACTAAAAATGTTTTAACAGAATAATAATAATAAACTAATCTAATAATAATAATATTCAGTTCTGCCAGTTTACATTGATTTTACATATTAAAACATCTGACAGTAAACATCCAATTTAATGTGAAATTAAAAATAAGGCCTGTCTTGCTGTCTGAGTTTTAGCACTCAGTATGAATCCAAGGACAGAAAATCAAAAAACATAGCAGTCTTATGTAATTATTTATTTTTACTCAATAATAAGCATGAATGAACCAACAAAATTCTTGTATTTTCAGCGCACAGACACTCTAGGCCAGTGGTCTCCAATCCTGGTCCTGAAGAGCTACTTTCCTGCAGATCCTACTTCCAACTATAATTTTCCACTTTAGCTCCAGCTAATCAACCTCTTTTCAAGTCCCGGATTGGCTGGATCAGATGTATTAGAGTTACAGACAGGGCAGTTTATTGGAAACAGGTTGGAACTAATCTCTGCAGAAAAGTAGTTCTCCAGGACCAGGATTGGAGACCACTGAAATTCATGAAAACATTTCTGAGATGATACTTGTTTTCAAGATCTGTACAAAAATTACAAAAATTAAACTAGGGGAGAGATTTTCCAACAGCAACAGGAGATGGCAAACCTATGCTGTTTAGTATTTGGGAAAAATTCTGGGTCAGCCAATCATATCAGACCTTGTAAGTTGTAGGCCAATTATATCAGACCTGGGGGAGGGTCTCTGGTGTTACTCACTCTGCAAAGTAATGTCAGTCAGCAACTACTGAAGTTGTGACAGGATTTTAGCTGAATGTGTACTAAAATAAAGATTGGGCCTTATTCACAATATATAATCTACAATCTGAATCAGTAAGTACAGAGTGAAGATTTCTACCTACAATATGGTTTTGTGCAAATTGTGGTCAATATAGCTGGCTATCAAGTTTTTAAACAGTTGCTTGTAAGCTAGCTAAATAAAAGGGGATAGGCCATAAAACACAAACATTTGCTAGCTGAAGAGCGAGCTCTTTCATGAATTTTAAGAAACGTCACAGATTATTTGTTTTCATATTTCTATTAAATATTTTGAAACAATCCCATCAGATTTAGCTATTTTTTTTTTTACTCTATATAGCTAATACTAGTGTTTTCTTGATCATAACACAGTTTTACATACCTGAATTCCTCCATCTGTAGATGGCAATTTAAAGGTGGCTGCTCTGCAGATGGCAAGATAGGTGAGATATTTGCCAGTACAGACAAAAAATAAACTCATTGATCCTTAAGTTCTTGTAAATCTGTCTTTAATAAAATAAGATGTTACTAAACATAGGCAAGCAAAAGGAGAAGCTCAAAGATACTTAAAACAATTTTTACTCTAAACAATTTTTGTGCTCTCAAATGTCACTATGACCATATGACCATGTCATCTTGACTATTAAAAATGAGTACAATTACAGAACAAAGTTACACTCTGTTTGGTTGTACAAACTGAGACTGTACAAATCTATAATCTGTGTATTTGAATAACATAGTTATTCACCTGCAGCTTATCCAAGAGAGAGGAGAGGGCATTGCATGATTTTGTATGATCTGTGATATGTGTAGGTGTAGATCTTTGCTTAATAAACTATGAAGAAACAGATCTTTGAGGCCATTAAATAATATCCTGCTGGGAGAGCACGCCCCGACCTCGTTTTTCAAAAAACGTGACACCGCTGTTTGGTGCTGTTCTTGTTACACCTCATAGTTGTTATCTGAGCCTCAGAGGCTGCCCATAGTTTTTTTTTTTTTTTTTTCCTTGTTATCAAGATCCTTTGAAACCTAAAACTGTATTTTTAGTTTTCAAACAATGCAAAACAGATTTGTTTTTTTTGTTTTTTTTTAAAGTTAAAAAAAGCTTAAGTTAATGCACAAACTAACTAAATTATTCTAATTATGAGAATGCTTATGTTAACTAACAAGGCTATATTAATAATGAAATGATTACTTAAATTATTTAATTAAATAATAATTAATGAAATAATAATTAATTAAATAAATTGGTTGTTTATTTCTGATGAATGCATTATGAAAAACAGTCAAGAAGCTCAGACCCTGATCTACAAATAATTACTGCAGTTCATATATTTACTTACTTAAAAAAAAGTCTATTTTTTATTTCCAGTCATGATACTGACCTGTTGTCAGTTAGCCTAATTAGTTACGAGATATTCCAGCACAACTTTAGCAGTCTTTTGTTGCTTTACAGGCATATTGCATCATCATGGTCCATCACACCACTGTAGACATTTTCCACAAATACCAGCTCCAGTGAACGAACATCTACTCCCTCAGCTTTCTCAGTTGAAGACAGCTTTTGAGGGGGAATTGTAAAATTGTTCCACTGAAAGTGGCTGTGAGCAGAACCATCTTTAAAGTGCAAGGTGCCTTCAGTGTAACAGTCAACAGTAGTGAAATGCTGACACAAAGATGTGTCCCTTCCTTATGACGAAGTGTTTTCCTTCATACTGGCATAAACCCATTTTTCCGCTGCTCTTTGTAAGCAGATAAGCCATCGAAACTGAGGTAAGGATGTTTTTGCTTTGGGCTTGAACACTTGGATATGCTGTACAAGCTCTACTCAGTCATAGTTGTTATTGTTTTAGTGGAAGTAGCACAACTCTGCAACAAGTACTCCAACTCCAGGAGAAAAATGCAGAATTGTGAAAAAAAAGCTGAATTAGTTAAAAGGTATACAACCAAAATAGCACAGATATGTCATTCTGACATGGTTTTTATATCAAACGTTGAAATTTAAACATAGCAAAAAGGCATAGAATAAATGACACTGGGCAGACGTGTTTGTTCAGTTAGTTGCCTCAGAAATGCCAATCGTTTTGACAGTAGTCCTACATGAACTGCTTTTGCTTTGAACTCCATATAAACTACACATTTGCCTTATCCACCTTTATCTGTAGGACCAGGCTGAAAGGTTTACTGCTCAAAGGTTTACTCCTCCAATCACCAACACTGACCTTAGCTTTCATCTTGTTGGAGCATCTGGTTGGTAGTGAGGTTAGCTTTCACCAGCTTTTAACTTGAGGGCAGTAATGAGAGAAGAGCACAATGCATAAGGACGGTTAATAATAGCTATGTAAACGACTTGTGTATAACTTCTTGCAACATACTAGAAGGGTTTGGGTTAGCTGACGTTAACATTAACTATGCTCAAGTTGTCAAAAAGCGCTCTGAACTGTCAGGTAATGTTAGCCTTGAGTCACATCCCAAACTGCATTCTGCCACCCTAAATAGTATGTTAAACATAGTACCATTAAAAATGCTTTCAGTAGTGCAGTAGGTAAAGTTCCAAAGTGTGTTGTTTTGGATTCAGCCAAACTGTCTAATGTTAAACTTAACATTATCTCATTTCATTGGGGGGCAATGTCAAACTCACTCCTACGCCCTTGGCACTGAGTATGCGGCATACAAAGGAAGTCTTGTTATAATTTATATAAAATAATTATGGCTGGTGAAAGTATTTTGGTACATATTTTTTTTATAATGATTTGGTCTTTTTTCAAGTTTTTGAAGTTTTTTTTTGTTTGTTTTTTTCTCAGTGCACATTGGGCATCTAAATTAGATCTTTTTTCCAAAGCTGACAAAACAGTAAGCTCAGAATTTGTAGCACAGTCTTTATAAAGTCAGTTGAATTTTCTTTAGGCTAATGTATGCTGATTTATTATGACTTGCCTCATGCACTGTTCATTAGTAGTTAGTTTCATATCTTTCAAATCTTTGGAATGCAAGCAAGTTAACATTAAACTGAGTAGTTTTACATTTTGTGGTGTTAATCTCCATGAGATTTAATATGCAGCTGATTAAAAATTATTAAAGCTAACTGTAGCATTTGCTTACTATCGCTTGCCTAACACTAGCCTGAGGGAGAGAGAGCAACTGCTAGCTATGTGCAACAACTTCCACAATGCAATGCAGCAAGCCAGCTACTTAGACACTGGCAAGTAATGTCCCAACACAAGGGGAGTGTACACAGGTATTGAAAGTGCAAATTTGTTTTGCAGTCCTTGATAAATATGAACTATTCATGAAAATGATGTTGGGATGTGCTGAAGTGCAAAAGTTCCAAGACAGTGAAAATAATAGGCATCACACAGTGTTATTTTTCAAGTCACATCAAACATACAGTGGCTGCTGGCTATTCTAAACCAAAATATCCAGATGATACACAAAAACAGCATATTCAAATATGAGAATCTGCAGACAGCGTTTTACTCTGGAGAAGTATAAATGTGACCTGCAGTCTAACTAGCAATAATCAGTTGTCCACCAATGTGTGAAGTGAAATAAGCCACCAATTCCTCTGTGTATGTGAAACATAAGATCCACCCACCAGCATAATGAGTAAATTAGCTTGGAAAGCATATCTTCTAACCTTTGCAGCTTGTGTATTGGGCACTATGGCAACAATCTACATTTTATGAAAGAGTAATGTTTTTTCTTCCATGAATGATTGGCTGAAGTCAAGAGCTGCTAAGAGATGTTGGAATAAATTTAGCCCGGGTAAACTCACTGCAGCAAAAATATTCCAACTCCATAGACACTGGTGAACGACCACAAATAGTCAGTACCCCTTTACTCTCCCTCAATTCCTTTAACTGGCTGGAGCTACTCTTGCTGCTTGCTCTCCTGTGTCAGATGTTTTGTCAGACGTTTTGTAGGTCTGTATTGTGGCATAAGCATGTTTGGTTGGACTTCTGTATGCATTCAGGAAGCTGCTGCCATGCAGATTTTGTTGTTTGTGACTAGAACAGTAGCATAGATAATGTCAGTCTGTTCTCAGTCTTTCTGTGTGAAAATCATTTGGATGCGAGTTACCTGAGACTGTAAAAGGACACAAAGAAAACCTACTACCTCAGCCTTGTGTAGTTTGAAGCTGAACTGTTTTGACTATTGATTATGTCACCAGTAATTGACATTTTACCAAAGAAAAGGCTGATTCTGGACTCTTAGGCTGCATTAAAATCGTTCTTTTTCAGTTAAAAAAGTTCTCCTGGTAACAAGAACATAGATATTGATGCATACAATCTGCTAACTATCCCTTTAAACTATGTAAATCTTTTTTCCCCCTCAGAATAGCTAAGCTGTCTGTTCGTATGTTAAACGGGTATTTGATGGGTTTTTCAAAACTTCTGCACAATTAAATTGTTAAGATGGAGCCCTGTGAAATCCAGCATTCTATAGAAACTTGCCAAATCAAAATTCTTCACAGTGGTGGTGATAGAAATCCAAACTCCTGAAGCATTTAATGCCTTTAAAAGCTACCTCAGAGAAAGCTTGAAATGGTATGTTGCTTGATGTCTGAGATATTGTTTTGTGATAATTTTTAAAAGGTTCTGGCTTAGTATGTATTTTTTAACCTTAGCTATTGTGGAGAGTTTGCAGGGCATTAAAGGACAAAAGAATATTCAAAGAATTTATTATTATTATTATTATTATTATTATTTTAGATTAACCACTAAATTTTTAAATGGTTCCTGTCACTGCTGGAAAAATATCTGTAAAGGTATGTCTCTCTAGAATGCACCACTGCACATCAAATCACTCTGAATGATTAGTTTCCATTACAACAACATACTTATGCAGAAAATTTGTTTGCTGACTGCCCTGCTCTAACACACTAATATAACCTGACACTCAACTGATGAGTCAAATCACCTGTGTTTGAGCAGGAAAATCAACCAACATGCATTTTTACTTTTATATACTTGAGTATGTTCAAATGTAATTTTTTTTCTTTCATTTGAGTGGGTTTTTAGCTCCACATTTCCACTTTTAATTAAGTAAGATTTTGACACAGTATAGTGTAATTTTTCTATCCCTGCCAGCTATTACACAGTGAGCAAGGGCATCAAGGGCAAGTATGATCCACATACCTTTCCACATGGGGCAGTGGAGTTCTGTTTTAGATCAAGGATCCAGTTTCCTAGCAGAATGCCACTGAGTAGGCTCTAGGAAAAAGGTTCTATTTATACTGATCAGTGGCTAATGTTCCAGCCAGACCATCAAGCAGCTAACCATCGTTTCGCCTGCTGATATTTTTTTGAGAAATCACCCATATAAACACCACCTGTGTCAGAAGTCCAGCTGAAATATTTGTTGGATATAGTCACATGCAGGCCTACAAATGTTACATGGCCCAAAGTTTGTGGACACCCATTCTAATTTGTGGGTTTGGTAAATTCAGCCACACCTAACATGCATAAAATCAAGCATATAGTCCATGCCAAACATTGGAAGTAGAATTAATCATACTTTATAGTAAGGGTACATGATCTGACAGTAATTGAGGCATTTACTAATGAATAATTAATCAAAAAGTAATATGTCATTAATCAGGAACAAATAATAATAATAACAACAATAATAATAACAATAATAATAAGTCATATATTAACAGCCATACGATTAAAGTTCTCAGCATGAATTAATGTATGTACTAATGAACGAAGATTAAGCTAATAAAGGCTTTCTCCAACATCTGAATTTATTAGGAATTCATGTGTTAAGCATTTTGTTGTCACAACATCCCCCTTAGGCACAGTGTTCTGGAATATTGTGTCTATCAAAGTCACCTGTGTTTTTTCTTTAGCTCCATCCTCTCATCTTGTCCATCTGTGTCTGGTTTGTCTTGCAGTGTAAGCAGCCCATGTATTAACTGTGTTTTTATCTGTGTCAAATCTTGAGTTTGTTGTATTTCTTATGTTACCTCATCTGTTTCTACCTACTTAGTATCTATGTTTATTTAATAAAATAAAAAAACTTACTGTGACATTTTTTAGCCACTAGTTCTAGTTTGTGACTTTTTTACTTATATGTTGACTCACAGTGCCACATGAAGGAATCCACCCAGGAGCAATAAAAGCACAAATGCAAAACGAACAATACCTTTTAACACCTTTTAACCCAAATGTTGATACACAGTGTCTCCTAAGGGAATGGTTAATTCTAAAACTTCAGACTGTACTCAGAAATTAGTTACTAATTGATATGGACAGTGCAGTGCTTTTTTACTAGGGTCACAGGAATCCTTAATTTATGTTGTACAACACTGCATGTCTCACTTCATTATAAAGAAAGCACTGATTCTTACTGATTATTCATGATGAATTTATAATGTTTGTGCCTAAAAGAGTGATGAACCATTCACACTTTATTACTGATTAAAAACTGGTTACTCATGATGAATTCACGTTTTGGCCCCTAAAGTAAAGTGATGAACCAGTCACACTTTATTACTAATTAAAAACTAACAAATAAGTAGGGGTTAATCGTTTCTTACCAAAATGACAGTTATTTTTTCACCCTCACAAGAACAGTGACGAATGATAAGCAGGGGAGCGTGAGGAACAACCTAACACGTGGCACAAATTAACACAGACTTTTCATGTTATTCAAAAAGGTCAAGTAGCGTGTACTTCTGGCCACATTACCACATTTCCTAGCTGTCTGTCTGTCTTATAGATAGATAATATATCATGCAGTATGGTTGACAAATTATTGAAGAATTATATTTAGTTAACTTTGTTTGCACTAATTTATCAGACTTTTCTAGCAAGTGTTACAACTAACCATTTGTCTGTTACAATCAACCCTACCCATGAGGTAAATTGTACTTCCCATCATTTTCAGTGGAATTGTACATGAACAGTAGGTGCTAAAAATTAAGTTCCAGACTTCTTTTGTAGCAGAGGCATATATTGTATAAATCATGATTATTCCAACTTAAATATTTTCAAAGTTATTCAACAAAAAACTATTTGTGTTAGGTTGTACCCCGCACTACCGTACAATATGTCCCACATAAAACAGGACACATTCATAGGTATTAAAAAAAAAAAGTTTTATTATCATCTTACGACTTACATAACGTGTAGAACCAGGGTACATGAATGTGTAAGTGAAAGTAAAAAAAAAATGCTTTCCTGTTAGATAAAATTGCTTTTTATTCACTCTTCTCAAATGGTTTCATGGAGAAATTCACTCGAGACTTTATGGCTGCTTGACATATAGTGACTACCACAATTACTGCCACCTACTGGCGAAGAAGAATTTCTGTATTTTCCAGCGGCAGAAACAGTTAAAACGTTTCGTTCCAAAATGCTGCGTTTCCATTAGTAAAAAGCTTGGATGTACCAAATTTTGAAAAGAATAACAGATGTATAATGGGAAACACATTTTTATTTTTTTAAGATGATATATATTTTTCATAATAACAGTGGTATATGCTAAGATAATCTACTAAATTTAATAAAATGTTTGTTTTCAATTAATAAAGTAAATAAACACAACAGTTCACATTTATGCTGTAACAGTATGACACTGCAGTATGACATAGGTAATAGTATAAATTGCTTGAATTGATAGTATATCGATGTCATCACAATTACACTGCCACCATTTTGGTTGGTAACTTCAAGTTAATTCATGCCTTCATCAGCTTGGCCTTGTCATTTCCCCACAGGGAAGTTTTTATACCAAAAAACAATTTGCAATACTTAATATTTCAAAACAGTAACATTCAATTTGATATGTTTAAACTGGGTTTTATGTAGCAAACTACTCAATTTGCTATTTATGACTGCTAATATAAATTCATTACTTTACTCTGATAGCAACAACAACATAAAAAAAAAAGGCGATAGGCTTCTTATAATAATCATTGATGTTTATGGATTTAACTTCTATTTTCACTGTGGTATGTTCCTAAAAGTAGTTACTGGTTTTCACTGGTAACAGTGACTGATTTCATAGATCTGTTTTTCATTGTTACTACTTCTATTGACAGACTGGTTTCTTTTTAAGATTCCAAGCACAAAGTACTGGAACCCCTTTGTAAGGTGTAGAAACAAATTTTTGGTTTTATCTGTTGTCTGGGCTGTTCTGACATTTTAGCTCTGTCCACTAAGAGTTTTTCCTTGCAATATGCAAAATCAACTTTTGTGAAATAGTCGGTCAGTTTTCACCTCATTTGCACGAATCTGGTTAAAATATTTATAAAGCTTAAATAATTATCTATTATATTATAAGTATAAAGCTTAATAATTATCAAAAAAAAAAATTCCAAACAAGATGGCGACCTTATGCAAATTAATCTTTCCAGATCAGAGCATAGTGGGTTTAAACAGATGTAAAGCTCTTAAGGATGAGCTGACAATTGATAAATTGTCACCACCATTGGCCAATCAGCTGTCATCAGGCATTTAAAAGGCTTACCATTGACTACAATCATGATCAAACTTGAATGGTATGTCTACATTTTTAAGACCTGCTAAAGTTTCAAAAGACTTAGAATTAGACAGTGCTAATCATATTTTTAACAATTAAAATTATTATTATCATAACACTTAGCACTAGTGTGTGCGCTCACTGCACGGATGGGTTAAATGCAGAGGTGAAATTTCCCCATTGTGGGACTAATAAAGGTCACTTAATCTAATCTAATCTATCTCATTTTGCTTTTGACCAACTCTAACAACTTTTCCATCAAATGTATTTTTTAA
>JAILXH010071560.1:0-13165 GCA_023558415.1 Piaractus mesopotamicus | reverse complement strand
GATACACTCGTGCCAGTACCACAAACACAACCACACCATTAGCATGTCCACGTCGCTGTGCTGAGAATGGTCCACCACCCAAATAATGTCTGGTCATCACAACAGATTGGCTACAGCATATAATCACCCTCCTATAGGTGGGCCTAAAGCAGCTGGTGGGTGGAAGCGGAAGAAGTGGATGATGGGAGTACATGAGGAAGCACTCAGTGAGGGCTGCAGCTCATCTTCGGCATCCTCTTGAAGGATCTCTATCTCATGCTTTACAGGTCTTTTCGAGAAAGCTATGGCGCACAATGTATCTCCACTCTCTTGCATTAAATTCAACATCACTATGATTCATTCTCCTGCAACACTGCATAAGACCCTTCAAAACTATATTAAACTCCCTCCCTATGCTTCATCATCTCTCATATTATACAATCCTGTACTACTGCTTGGGGCTCCCCCCTCCCCAGTGTGGGAAAAAAGTAATAAATAAAATAAATAAACCAAAGCAAATTACGGAATCCAGAGTGGTCCTCTTGAGGGTTACATGTAGTGCCTACAGCATGTATACACCTCCTTTGCTGTTTCTCCTATTTTGTTATGAGTCATAAGTACCACATTCTCACACACGCAAAACATCCACCCTGGAACCCTACACCTTGAAGAATCACAGAAAAAGAACAAAAGTCATCAGGCGGTGAAGGTAGTGCAGAAATCTTAGTGAGAAATTAACATCCAGCATTCAAACATTCTGTAGCATCTTTCTACAGGCCCTCTAGTGGCCATTCTGCTGAGATGTTTAAAATTTACATAATCAAATAAAATATTTTCCCCATGTGTTCAGGTTAATTGGGACACTGCTGTCTCTGTGTAAAATGTGACTCTACGGTGAGCTGCTAGTAAGCAATGAGGGGCAAAATACAGGGTGATTCAAAAAGATTCATCCGACTTCAAAATGATCCATTTCACTTGTAAATCATTACAGATCAATGCAGTAAATTGTAAATGGTTTGAATGAGCATAAAGTTTATTATGTAATTTTACAAGTGCTCAATATGATCCTCCTCCAGCTGTACGGACGACATCAACGCCATAGTCAAATTCATCCCATACAGGATTGAGCATGTCGGGTGTCGCTGCACTCACGGCTCTTTCAGTGTGATTCCGGGGATCACCCAGTGTCGTGAAATCAACGACGAACACTCTGAGCTGTTGGAAGTTCACTGCCCACGAAAACCACATTGCACAGTTATGATGGATTCACTCTTATTGAAGTGGAGAACGCAAAATGATTTCTGCTCAGGGTTCGCCATCTCCTCTCAGACTGAAGGGAGCCATCTTCTGGTGACAGTCAGAAACTCTATAACCCCCTCTTTCAATTGGTATGTGATTGGTTCCTAGACGCCTCATGGTTGTAAACATATGTCGCTTGAAATCGGATGAATCTTTTTAAATCACCCTGTCCAATTCACACCTCACCAGAAAGATGGAAAAAGGTACTGAATTATGTTCACTAAAATTTACCCAGATATCATAAGCAAAAACAAATATAATATATACTTTGTGGTCAAAAGTATGTGGACACCTGACCATCACTCTCATTTAAGCTTGTTGGGCATCCCATTCCAAAATCATGGGCATTAATATGGAGTTGGTCCCCTCTGCAGCTATAACAGTCTCCAATCTATTGGTACGGCTTTCTGTGAAATTCTGGAGTGTGTCTGTGGGAATCTGTGCCCATTTAGTAAAAAGAACATTTGTAAGGTCAGGCACTGATGTTGGACAAGAAGGTCTGGCTCACAATCGACATTCCAATATATGCCCAAAAATGTTCAGTGGGATTGAGGTCAGGGCTCTGTGCAGGCCACTGGAGTTCATCCGCACCAAGCTCATCAAACCTTTTTTATGGAGCTCGCTTTGTGCACAGGGGCTCAGTCATGCTGGAACAGGAAAGGGTCTTTCCCAAACTGCTGACACAAAGTTAGAAGCATATAATTGTCTGAAATGTCTTTGTAAGCTGCAGCATTAACATCACCCTTCACTGGATCTACGGAGCCCATTATTCCTCCTCCAACCTTTAATTTTGCCACTATGCATTCCGGTAGGTAGCGTTCTCCTGGCATATGCCAAACCAAATGTTTCTATCAGACTGGCAGATAGTGAAGCTTGATTAATCACTCTAGAGTTTCCACTGCTCCAAAGTCCAGTGGCAGCATGCTTTACCCCACACCAACCGATGCTTGGCATTGCACATAATGATCTTAGGCTTCTGTGCAGCTGTTTGGCCACATAAACCCATTCTATGAAGCTCCTGGTGCACACTTCTTGTGCTGATGTTGCTTCTAGAGGCAGCATAGAGTGTAGAGGCACTCTGCAGTGAGTGATGCAACAAAAGATAGGCGAGTTTTGCATGTTTCAGCACTCGGCAGTGAGTTTGCATGGTCTACTGCTTTGTGGCTGAGCTGTTGTTGCACTTAGATGCTTCCCTTTCACAATAATAGCACTTACAGTTGGCCAGGGCAGATCTAGCAGGACAGAAATTTCAGGAAGTGACTTGTGGTAAGGGGTGGCGAAAGTCTGGCTTGTGACTGTCACAGAGCTCTTCAGTATGACCTGTTCTACTGCCAGTGTTTGTCTAGGGGGACAGCATGGCTATGCGTTTGATTGAACTCAGTAATTAGGAGGGGTGGCCACATACCTTTGGCTTTGTAGTGTAAATAACTTAAAGATTCCCTCAGTTTGAGCCACAATTCAGCTATTGGCTGTTGGGTTCTCATTTGATTCAGTACATTTTCAGTATAAACAGCTTATTAATTTGCAAACAGAACTAAGCATAAGCAGACAATTTCTTACACGTAACTGGATTGAATCTCCTTTTAACTGTGGTGAAGTGAACATTCAGAAACTCTCCAGAAGACACAAATTATCTGGTAAAGCACAAATACTCACAAATGCTAATTAAAATTGTGGAATACTTGCCCTCCTTTGACCTCCACTGCTAGATGTTATGCTTTTTAGCAACTATTTTGCATCTCATATCCCAGTGTTAACTGTTGGAATCAATGTTAACTGCTCCATTTCATTCAGCGTTAGCCACATTAGTGTTTGATCAAGCCATGCTTTAAGGTAACGTTTATACAGCTGTATGGACAACAGTAACGTCCAAGAGAATGCAGAGGTGCAGGGTTACCTTTCCTTCATCCCCTTCATCACATATACATGGGATCCGGTCAGGCAATCTGAGCTGAGCTGCTTCAGTCTGAGCCTCTTATAAAGTGGAGCACTCCCTAATCGTTCCACAAGTCCATACATTATAATACTTTACCTTAGAACGTATGTGGGTCAAAGAACAACCTGAAAGTTTTAACCAATCAATTTAAGTGAACTGACCCTGCTTCATGTATTAGCATTAAACACTTTGCTCCTGTTTCGCCAAGTGAAATCGCAGCCTTTTCACAATCTATATGTTTGTTCTTGCTGTACAATGTCTATGTCAAAAAATCCAGTTACACTTTATTTCAGTGGTCTGCCTATACATGATGCTCAGCACCATAAAGGTGAGGGTGAGGTTTAGGAGTAGACATACATTTTGGATTGAAGGTTAGGGTTAGATTTGACAGAATCTATCACACTCAACTCAAGTTCAGTTGCATTTAGTAGATGCTTGTTAAGGACAAACTGAGTATTTACAAAAAAATCTACAGTGGAGTATCGAAATAAAGTGTTATCAAATCCAGTCACGCAAATCCTTTAGGAGTCTTCCTGGATTTCTATCATATCTTGGAAACAACCCTATAGAAATCTTGGTGGAACATTCTATAGGAAACATATTGAACATCCTAAAGGAAACATATTGGACATCTCATAGGAGTCATGTGAGATCCTATAGCTATTCTTTTGATCATCCAAATGCCACTCCTATTGGAATCCTACAGGGCATCTTACAGGAATCCCATTGATCACTCTATACCAATCCCATAGGATAAGACTCTTATTGGACATTCTATAGGAAAGATCTTGGACATCCTATAGGAATCCTAATTGGACATCTCAAAGCAATCAAATTGGACATACTGTAGAAAACGTATTTGACAGGCCAGAGGACTCCTGCTGACATCCTATAGGAATCCTTTCGGACATCCCATATGAATCTTACTGAATATCCAACATGAATGCTATAGGAATCCCATTGATCAAATTTCAAACCTATTTCCTGATTTAGCTTAATCGGAGTAGAACAGCAGTTGAGCATGATCCTCATAGCATTGCTTGACAATTAGCAAGTAGCACCTCTGCTGCTAATGCTAATCAATCAAATATTCACAGAGACGTGACAAGGCGGCGTTTGCGTCACATCTTCTTTCTCTCAATTTGTCGTGGAAGGCACACAGCGTGCTTAATTCCATATTCGAAGCTGTACCTAGGACCTCAGTGCAAAACTCATAATTGCTAAGGCTACTGTGTACTCATGCTTGTGTACTCGGTCGCATGCTGAGTTTCTGCTGTTTTTATCTGCCTCTGCTGCTTCTTTCTGCATTTTTCTTTCTGCCCATTACTCTTACTTCGGCTTAACTTAAAAAGTCTTCAAAAAACTTCGCAATCTCGACCTTGAAAAGTAGCTAAACTTGCTGGTAAATGGGGTCAGGATGTTGTTCAAATTCACTCTAAAGTCACTCTGTTAGCAACAGTCAGTTGCTTATGAATCGGCTTTGACTGGCTGCCAGCCATTTTCGGTCGAATATTGATTAAAAGAAAAGATGTTTTTGGACAGAATTCAGTCTCTTTAAACATTCCTGCTGGCGGTATACCCTGAAATAGATCTGAACGCTAAATGTAAGCTCCTTTTTCAACTCATGTCTGTCTTTTTTTGGCCTGCTTTAGCCCGCTAAACACAGCGTCAGCATTTCTGGACACTCCATTTTGGTTAAATAACTTAACCTGGATGGCTGTTGACATGGTTTCCACAGCTCGAGCCCAATCTGCTTTCTTCAGAGTGGTGATTTTGTCCTGCACCCCGGTGCCAAAAGAAGATCACGCTAAATAACACACACAGATACACAAGCCAAAAAGGACATGTGAGCTAATACACCATAATGCAGCATGGCATTTTACACCAAGAGCTCTATACGCCGGACCACCCTCATCAACCAAATCGCTGTGTCAGCCTAACAGTGACATCGTCTATGTGTGTGCGCGCATTGAGAGCTGTTTGTGGGCTGAGTGAGCGCGGCTTTATCTCGAGGCAGCAGAGCTAAGAGTTATGGTGCTTGGAGGGTCCTTTCTGTCTCAGGTGTTGCCAGCTGAGGTCTCTGCTGTGCCACGCGGTTTTTACACCAGGTAGCCATGCTGATGGGCTTTTTATCATATTAATGAGGTCATCACAGCCTCGGCCACCACCAGACACCGACTGCCCCAAGTGCCAGGCAGCATAATTCAATAAACAGGGAGAGAGTGAGCGAGAGAGGGAGACGGGGAAAGAATTAGAACTCTTTGTGCCTCACACCAGCCTTCAGAGCTTTTCGTGAAATCCATCTTGACTGTATTGTGGAATAAGAGCTGTGAATAAGAATGTGTCTTACTGCCTCCTTCAAGCCTTGGGCTGCCTTTATGTGGTGAAACTTTCCAGCAATTTTAGTTGCTTGAAACTTAGAGCACTGTCAACAGTCAGAGAGCACCCTCTGTTTGTTTCATTTCCAGTCAGAAATATATAATCATTCGAATATAATCATTAGAAAGTGCAATTGTGATTGTAGTTTATTGTCTTCCTTCATTTCACCACCAGACTGCAGGAGCACCGATGAATCTGTGGGCCTAATGAGCATCTCTGTCCATCATCTCATCAATCTAACCCATCAAAACCCATAAGACAGAGAGCGGTTAGACGCTCCTGCACAGGACAAAACCAACAAATCCAGGAGTAGGCTAGACCCCCACCGTCTCGGCAGGATCAGCAAGGGTTTCAATGCTCCAAGACCTGGACCAAGGCGTATACCAAGGTTGGCAGCCCAAATTTTAGGAAGAGCCACTTTGTCTTTTCAACAAAAATCAAACCAACTTTTTATGTTCATTTTATTGAAGTAACATTTTACCATCTTGGCTGAAAATATGCCTAAAAATTTGCTAATGTACTAGTATAGGCTACAAAATATAATATAAATGAAAACACAGACTTACTTTGCTCTGCTTTAAGCTTTAGCTCAGCTATAGCTGCTTTTCTCGCATCTCCAGCAGGAAAATTGTCCTGTAAAATGTCTCTCAATGTTCGACTTTTTACGAGCCTGAAGTCACGATTCACCTTAAAGATGCCTGAGGCGCTAGAATAAAACTGCTGCTCCATTTAAGGTGGAACAGGAAAATTCAGACAAGACGCTGCCAAATGAGAAATCTTTCTCTTTGCCTTTTTGTAAGCTTCGAGCTAGGCAAGATTCTTGTCTGCGTTGCTATGGTGATCAACGGTCTGCATGCCAATATTCAGGGGGAATAGGTGAATAAACAGTTCTACATTAACTCCAGCATTTAAGACCATTTATTGTCAAAACTGTTTTAGAACGATTAGCAGAGCTCTATTTTACTGCAAAGGAGGATAGTTTTATTTTTACCTACAAATCTAATTCTGCTGTGGAGCCACAACAGGGCAGTAAGAGTCACTTGCTGACCCCTGGCCTATGCCAACGGCTATTTAATTTCTACTGAATTGTTATCTTTCAACTTGTAAAATCCCATCAAGGAATAACATTGTCTTTCTTCACTCCTGCTTTCTGGCATAAATTATGTTTCATGTAACCTGCAACCAGTTGCATGAAAGTTCCTCTGAATAAAGACTGGTTGATTCATAGTAAGATCATCAGAGCTGATTTCACAATTGTTCAGCTCTTCAGACATTTCCACCAAATGTACTCACCCCTAGGCTAACTAACACAATGACTTTAGAAGCAGCTACACCTGCTATATAACTCCTGCCAGAAATGAGTCCTGGCAATAAACCTCAACGAGGACAAATATTATGAGCTTTCAAAATGAGCCCAGATGTCCAGAACACAGATCCCAAGCTGAATGTCCCTAGGACATACAAAGTAGTAAACGCTGCGGGTTTCATCATCTCTGCATTAAAGAACAGCGAGGCAGTGAGGGGGGGGGCTGAGGCAGTGGGCTGTAAGTGCAAGTATACCTTATGTGGAATTTCTTTGAGGTATCAAGACTCATGAACCTGGTGGACAAAATTACAGCGGGTGAATCTGTAATCAAAACAAGGAAAGTAACAAAATGGGGAGCTTGAAACAAACACAGAAAAGAAGGCTTGAAGCCATGAATGCTTATTTATGAATAAGCAAGACTTCACAGTGGCCTAAAAGAGTGTAGCAGTCCTAACAAGTAGGGATAGATATTTTAGTCACTTTTGCTCTTTGAATATCTATATTTTAAATGCATTTTATTTAAGCATCTTAACACAAAAAAATTACATTGTTATAAATAAAACACATCGCTGCTGTTGGAAAAAAACACCTTGTATCTCCAAATTGGTAAGTTTACAGGAGAAGGAAAAAAAAAAAAAAAAACTACTTCACATTCAATGTAAGTCAACAAAACCAGACTTTTTCCTGAGCAATTTTGAGCCATTTCCGTCGGTCCAGTCATCATGGAATTCATACACAATGTAAAGGGAAACAGGAAACTGAAACTGAAAAACAACATACTTACATAGTATATTGATTGGTTGATTTAGTGATTTGTCTGTGTTTGGGACATATATGGACTCAACATGTTGCCATTTGGGCTACAGAACGAGAACTTGAAGTCACACAACTTTAAAAAAAACAAACTTTTCGCTGTTGTCGGAAGAAAACCTTGCATCTCCATTTTTTCCCTTTTTCAGTTTTTGACACTATTTGAAAATAACTGTTGTCTTTTACATTGTATGTAAATTTCATGATGAATGGACCAAAGGAAACGGCCCAAAATGACTTGGAAATTGACTTACATTAAAAGTAGAGTAGGTTGTTTTTCCTTCTCCTGTAAAGTTACCATTTAGGAGATACGAGGTTTTCTTCCGACAACAGCGTTTTACTATTTTCAGATATAGCCCTGCATAAAGGTGGCTGATATCAGCTGCTTATGTCCCAACATGCTCTGTGGTTAATATGTGATTTGTTTCAATTTTCAAGTTTCTAAATGTAATGTTCCTAATTTAAATACCTGATTAAGTGATTAGATATTAAAATAAGTTTGAATATCCATATATTTGAATAACTAAGCCCATCCATTCTAATATGCCCAATCATCAGGCACAGGCACGGGTAATTAGCGACTAAGCACAGGAGTGGGTGGGCAGTGATAAGCTGGAGCCAGAACCATAATGGGACAGAAAGCAGTTGAGGAATAGTATGGAAAATAGTCTTCCAAGCTAGAGCTTCCCTGGAAATATAAGTAAAATGTATAAGAGTTCCCTAAGAGTATCTCCTACCTCGGTGATTCTCAGCCCTGGTTTCGGAGTCACCCTGACCTGCATATTTTGATTTTTTGTTTTTTTAATGTTTTTCGTTAATAATCTAAATTCTCAATAATTTAGAAGTCAATACTTGTAAATAGATGGAAAGGGAATAGTCAAACTTATTGGACAAACCTCAGCGTTTGGCTTAAATTATCTTGCTAACTGATGTGTCCATGCTCTAGTCTGAAATACACTCGTTTGTACCCAGGTTCCACAAGCTTCACAGCTTACTGGCAAAAATCTCATCAAACCTAACGAATTTAGTTTGGAGTTTAGCTTCACTACACAGCACTGAGTTTTCAATTTAAAATGCTACATTATCAAGCTGGACTGTGCTGTCGCATCTAGTTTATACTAGACAGATTGAAACGTTATTGTTTTCAATTATGATTCTTGTCTTAATTATTATTTATTGTCTAAATGTCTGTATTTTGCCCCCAAAAAAAAGTTGCGTGCTTGTTCAACCTCACAGTCATAAGTACAAAAGAATGTCTTTGTGGGAGGAGCTTGGATAACTGAGAACCCCCCCCATTGAGAAATGTTTTCCTAATCAATAATAAACCTTTCTTGAGTCAAAGTGGGATGTGTTACCGCAACAATGACGAGTGCTTAAAATGTATTCCAGAACCAAGGTCGAAAGCCACTATCTTACTTGAAAGAGACTTACTCACTCACATTTCTCAGACTGTGTATTGACCACCAGGGGGAGCTAATAGCCAGGTTTTCATCCAGCTGAATTTGTTGAAAATGACGCAAAAAATTATGCAATCAAGACTGTGTTTCCATCAGATCAAGTTACAGCTACAAGTTGCTTCCGGGAAAAACACTTCTTCGAAATATGGAATGAGTTTACAGAGAAAGTTGCAGGCATAATACACATATCATAATCAGCAGGACTCGCCCTTTTTAGATACGGCAGGTTCATCAAGGCATGAAGAAGCATCGGTGAGTAAGTTCATTTGGAAAAGTCCACACATTGTTTTACTATCACATCTCTGTGTTTATTCCTCACAAACATCACATTCTGCATGTGTTTTGATCCAGCACTTCTTCTTGTGAGTTTGTCAGTTTGTCAGAAAGTAAAGAAAAAGGAAAGGATTGTCTAGTTACACCTAAAAATCTGTCATGTTTTTTGATCCGTCTGATTGTTGGTAAAAAATGTTTTGTTTGACTTTATTGGCTTATTTTGTTCGACCAGACTGATGAGTGAGGAAGACAAGCACACGCAGAGTGCACGCTGGCAGCACATGGTGGTTGTTCTTGTTTCAGAGGCGGGAGGGGCAGGATCAGGGTACAGAGCTGCTGCTACAGAGAGCTGCGAACTCCGACCTACTTCTACTGCAGCAGAGCTTTAGCTGCTTTAGATTATGTTAATTAATTCTAAGCAATAAAACAAGGAATAATGTAAAATAATCTTCAACTTCTTTCAATTTCAGTTGATTTCAGGTATTATAAAAATGGTCTGCCCTGCTGGCTATCAGAGGTTTAGCACCCAGCATGGATCCAAGAGGAGAAAAAAATAGTCTTATGCTAATCATTTATTTTTACTCTTAAATAAAATTAGAAGAAACCAACCATCAAAATTGTTGCATTTTCAGCACACAGACACTCTAGTCTGAAGAATGTCTGAAAAGATGTCTATGTTGACAAGTCTGTGTAAGCAAAACTGTAAAAAGTTAGAATGAGTAAAAGAGTCAAAGTAAATTTTTGAAAAAAAAAAAAAATGTCCATAAGATGATGATGATGTCAGAGCACACTAGAGTCTTTAATGTGGTCTCCAACTGACCAAAATACAAAAACAAGTATGCAAAATTATTAGCATTAATATTGACCATATTATTATGACCATATTATATTGAGTCTCTGTCTGTTTTGCTTAATGCTTAATGGATTTAGACATTTCACATCTTATAACTACTCAGTAAATGTCATCAGCAGGCAGCGTATGTTCTTTTACTGTTTAATATCACTGTTTTTTTTTTTTATTCTTTGATAACATAAAGGTATGTTTTAGTTTCATCAGCCCACTAGTACCTGCTGTTTCACGCCCGAGCAAAAGCAAAATGATCAGTCACATGACCTTTTAATTCACATTCACAGTATTTCCATCATTATTTATCACATTGCTTCCACTTCAAGTGAGCATATAAACTTTTATATAAAGTTTCCATTCTATGTTTGCTCTTTTCATCAAGGCTTTTTTGTTCAATATGCCAAAATATGCGCATAAATATGCTAATGGACAGTGGGACGGTGTCCTTGTTTTAACTACACACACTCCTTCACTGCTCCATCGGCTCTGGTTATTGGCCGCAGACCCACAGACAAGGTGTTTTGTGCACTGCGGGCAGTCTTACAGTGCACTGGGCTCCGAGCTGTGTCCACACAGAAGGCCAATCTGCTGCTCTGATCACAAAACTCCATCATTAACTCTGCCGAATGCTCCTTAATTACACACAGACTCTGCCTACACGCCAGCATGCACACCAAGAAACAGAGATTGAGTGTGTATGTGTGTGCGTGCGTGTGTGTGTGTGTGTGCGCACTGGTGCCAGCAAACTGTATGCAGATGTGTTTAGTAGCAAACTAATTTTATGCCAGTACTGTACTTCAGTAGCCTTTCTACTGTCTGCTGAGTCAAATGCTGTAAATCCTGAATTACCTACATCTGAAAAACAGTGCAGTTTTGATTAATTCAAATGTTCACACTGTTTCCATCAACATAAAATACATTTGTATGGGACCAGTCTGTACTGTCAACTCCCCCACCATGCCCCCTTTGCCCCTCACCAAATTGTAAAGATGCCTGAATACCGTCTGAATTTTCTGCCCAAGCCCAACTCAAACTGAACAACAGTATCCTCTTCTGAGTCCAAGCCCAACCTGAGCCGGACAAAATACTGTCCAATCCTGACCCAAACCACATCGTCATGTTTTGAGACTGAAACTGACCTGAATATAACATAAGTCTGTTCATAACTGACAACAAACCAGCCCATCACCACTTAAAATGTCAAATAAAACATTATAGAATAGGTCTGGTTACCACATAGCAACAATAATAGTCATCATTAAAGCACAAGTAAATAAAATTAAAGATCATAATATACCAAAAAAGAGTTCATATCCTGTCTTAACAAAAATTCATCAAATAATGCATTTGAATAACATTCTGAATGTTTCTTGTTTAAATCAACTTTCCATATTGTGTTGTTCTTATGCTTAGGTGCTGATATAGTGAGATGTTAACTTCACACTTTAATGCACAACTGTCTAATTGTTGAATTTAACATTTTGCGTGGTAAAAAAACATTTTATAATTTATGCCTTTTTTTCCCCAATATGTTAAACTCAGCAAATAAATAGAAACTGTACATTAAAAATTGTCATATTTATGTAATTCATTCATATGTGTTCTCTGTAGAAGATGTGCTCATTTATTTTTCACTTATATTTTGGAAAGATATTAGTCTGAGAATGAAGTAGGCTAATTCTGGGGTTCTCAGCCTTTTCCACCCCAAGGCCCACCTCTGTATAGCTACAAAGCATAGTGGCCTACAGGAAAACTGAAATCAACTTTTTTAAATACAACTTTATTTCTCTTTTCTTAAATGCTGACACTAAAACTTGAGAATGATCGGATGAGCCATTCTGGTTGTCAGTAGGTTTGCAAAAATTTGCAGGTATGTTAAAAAAAAATAAAACATGTTTAAAAACCACATGGTTATAGTGATGTTTAAAAGGGGGGGGGATAAAAGAATAGGAACGTACAAAGTAGATGTGGACTGTGATTTGAAGCTGCAGTCCATCGCATTTTCACTGAAAATACTTCCCTTATTTTTAATAGTAACTGTTTGGACTTTACATTCACCGGGCTTTTGGTTTAGCGTCATCACAATCAACAACAATGATAAATCGTACCTGATATCTGCTTCTTTGTCATTGCTTTAGCAATGTAAGTTTAACCACTAAGGTCACTGATACTCGACCAAATATACGCTCTGCGATCCGTGAGTTGAAATCAAACGGCTATCTTTGCTATTTTATGTCTATTGTTTTTAACAGCAGCTTGTGCTGAGAGTCTGTGAAGATTCAGTTGCTAAAACAGTCGTTATGCTGACTGTACAGTGCTGAATCGCCTCCAAAAAAGAAGGAAAGGCAGCTCTGCTGATGAATTTCCTCGTTTGATCACAGGACGAGCAGACAAGCAGACCGAGACCCGTAGGCGTCTGGCGGACCGGCTCAGTTGTTTGCTGCTGACCCGAATACGGGTGGAGTGTTCACTCATGTCAAAACAGAGCGAACTAAAGAAAAAGGTGTGATAGGTCCACACCAAACAAAGCGCCTTGAAAAACTTCTCCATCTCTGGCTAACTGTCTACATCGCGCACCTGTGGCTGCACTCAGTCTCAGATTGATTCATATTAGTTATAACGTGAAAACATTTCATTTATAGATTTTTAAGTATGAAGTTAATCTTGTTTATCACTTACGTTTTTATGACTTACAGTGACAATACTGGCCCACTACGAACTACTGCCTCCCTCTGAGTACAGAGCCGTGGACCACTAGAGAGTGTTTCACGGCCCACCGGTGGTCAATTAATAGTTTGAGAAACCCTGGACTAATTGAATCTTCCTCAGTCTGGCAATGTTTCTAGCATATAATGTTGCCCCTTTCAGCTGGTAAACAC
>JAILXH010071520.1:0-25213 GCA_023558415.1 Piaractus mesopotamicus | reverse complement strand
TGTGTGTGTGTGTGTGTGTGTGTGTGTAATAAATGTAAGTATGGCACATTTGGTAAAAGTAAACAAAGATTTTAAATGTTAATTATATATGTTAGATTATTATGCTTGATATAAGTCTTAATAACTGCAAAGTGTAAGGGTTATATTGGCACCTTTGCAACAGGTCTTATGTGCAGAATGAAAAAGGAAAACAAATATTATATCTTAGCAGATTCCTCGTGTATTTATTTATTGTTAAAAGTGTCTTTAAAAGTTTTATTTGGTTGCAGAGATTACTCAGTCCTTGGTTGCCTTGAGTGTTTAGTTGTTTTTATTTAAAGGTCCCATATATTGGAAAACTGAACTTTTCTCATTTTTTTAAAATAAAAGTTTAACGTAGTACGTGAACAATGATGGAGTTCTATGTACCCAGTCCATATATGGAAACTAAGCAGAAAAACAGCCTGTTTTGAATTCATTATTTTTGTGACGTCACAAAAACCAAGGCATTTCCACATTCAGCCTACATCATTTTACCCCCGGCCGATCACAGTTGAAGTTATAAAGGGTGTTTAGCCCAGCCTACTTCTTGAATGAAGCAAAATACAGGACAGCCAATCAGAACAGAACTCGTTTACATATTTCAGTCTTTTAAGACACAGTAACGAAAACAGGCTGTTTAACTTTAAGGGATAAAGGGAAGTTGGAAAATGGCCATGTAAATGTGAATGTTTTTAGCACATAAACCAACACAAATGTTTTAAGTGGACCTCAGGAGAAAAATCTACAAGACAAATGTAGGAAATATGACCTTTAATTATTTGCATACCTTGACTTGTACGTGACTAGACATGCAGCCCTAATATGTATCAGTAAGTTTGTTACACTGAAGGTTTTGTTAGTGATGGCTTTCAGGAGGTGGGTTAAAATGTTGATTACTGAAAGGCAATGACAATATGATTCGCATAAATTCCTTTCTCAACTGATTTGTGAGTGACCACTTGTGTCCAGCAAGTGGACGACAATGTCATCCAGGAGAATATTACTCCAGTCAGGATAGAAATGACTGTATGCATAAGCTGGATGGTACAGTGATGACTTAACATTGAGAATAGATGACCATTGCATGACCATTGACTAATAATATTAAGAAATGGAAGCTGATGATGCAGCAACCACAAAAGACATGAAAATGTTGTAAAACCAGAAACAATGAATGAGTAGTGAGGGGTGTCCTTGCGTGTGATGCTAACATACCCGCAAAGAACATCAAACTACAGTCAACAAACTGTTAACGTAATAACAAGGGCGGCATGTCTGAGTGGTAGAACCACAAGGTTGCGCAATGAGCTGGTTGTCACCAACTCCACGATTTTCAGTATTTTTCCAGAGCACCTCCCTATTACGAGTTGTTGAATGTGCCAATATAACTAAACCCAAAACAAAACCAACAGGGTGTGTGAATGGCTGCTGCTCCATTGCACTCATTCGCATCATAATGAAATGCTCTGGGAGACTATTCATGGCTAATAAAAAGACCAGTTCACTTAACTATACTGTACAGCACAGTTTCCACCGCCATATATATCGCGCTAACCTAACCTGGCAAAGGAACACTTAAGAACAATCTTCATCAACTCTAACTGAGTGATTCACATCCAGCCATTGACTACCAGATTTAGTTGTTCTGTCAGAGCAAGGCATGGCAAGACAAATTTATTTATATAACATCTTTTATGCACTGCAACCATTAAAAGTGCTTTAGAAATAACTCAAAATTGAACTCAAAAATCAATAGATTGTTTAAAAGGTCAGAAATTGGCCTGTAATCACTCAATAGTGTTGCTTTTAGATTTATTTTTTTTTTATGGGATGTTTTTAAAGTGTTATGAAAAACACCCAACATGACAGAGATGTTTACTTTCTGAAGAATATCTGCTGATATTAAGTGAAACACATTCTTTAAACAGTTGGTTGGTAACAGGTCAAGACTACAAGTGCATGACTTGAGATGACTCACTGTGTTGATTAAAATCAGCAAACTGTACCAGACTCCAGCCCTCAGTTCCCCACCTCTTCGCTATATGTTTTTGGGAGCGGTTTTGCACATTAGATTTGCCTATATTTTATTGTGTGATGCTCCTTGAGTTTAGAATAATCTGGTAGTTGGGATGTAATGGAGTACAAATATTTGGAAAATGGATTCAGAATAGAGAAACTGCGTATTTGTAATCAGTCCATGTTACATTTTATAAAGGCGATATTCAAAATATAGTTACCAAAAGTATTTTTATTAGAATAATTTTAGAATATTTAGCCACTAAATGAAAAAAAGCATATCAAATATAAAAGAAACACCATCAGTGCTTGTTTAGGAACTAAACTAAATCAGTGCATGTATGTAGCAAATACTTTCATTAGGCACATTCATCAGATGACTTTGCAAACATTGATGTTTCTGCTAAAGCTTAAGAAGACTGAAGAAAAAACTAGTTATTAACCTCAGCAATACAGAGCTTTTTTGAGGCATGATATAACTGAACTGAATTTCCTTGTTAATAAATATGTTCATGAGCGATAAGCTTAGCATCAGTTTTGTACTTGGCTGGAGTTTCATGGCATAATAGTACATACAAAAGTAATTTTAGTCAAATTTGTGAAATTTTGCTTTGGGAAATGTAGAATCTGTGTTTATAGAAAGTATGTACTAATTCATTTAAATGTTATAGTATGGTGAGTTGTAAAAGTGGGACAATGTGTGTTTGAAAAAAACTGAAAAAAATTCTATTTCTGTTTATGACTTTTCTGTTTTTTTTCTTTTTCTTATACACACACAAACATCGAGAGAGTAGAATTAGATATAAACCTGTCAGCCACTTGTATTAGAAACGTAATTTTAAAACTGGGGAGGATGCCCCTTTGATCTCATTTATTTGTGAGCTCTGTGTGAATTCTTCATGTCATGCGTTCATCAAGGTACTGGAAACATTCTGATAACATGATGGCTTTACATAATTCCTGCAGATTTGTGAGCTGCACATTCATGCTGTGAGCATCCCGTTCTGCCACATCCCAGTGGTGCTCTACTGCATTCAGATCTGGCTGAAGTACAACAAACTCATTGTTAAATTCATGGAACCAGTTTGAGATGACGTTGTGACAAGATTATCATGCTGGATGTAGCTATTAAAAGATGAATAAACTCGGCCATAAATAGATACATGGTCAGTAACAATACTCAGATTGGCTGGGATGTTCAAACAATGTTTGATTGGTTTTCGTTTGCTCAGTGTGTGCCAGAAAAACATCCATTTCACACCACTGAATCACCACCTCCACCAACTTTAACTGTAGGTGCAAGGTAGTAGAAATCAGACCAGGTGACATTTTTCCATTCTTCAACCTGCCCAGTTTAGGTGAACCTGAGCCCACTTTAGTCTCAGATTCCTGTTCTTGGCTTACAGACAAAAGGTACAAGCTATTTATTTTTCTGGAGATATTTCTGAGATTAGACATAAGATTATCCACCTAGGGGAAAGTCAAAGGACAATAAGTGAAAGAACAGCACGTAAGACTTTGTAGACCTGTAGACTTTTCATCCTTTCACTGTGAGAAGACAACTCAACACTGAGTCTGAAAGGATGTGTAGCTGTTAAGAAGCTGTTACTGAGAAAAGAAAATAGACAAAATAGAAGAAAACATCAGTAAATGTGTTTGGGATCAATTGGATCGTGAGAAGCAAAAATAGGCTGTCAACTTCTAAGACTGAACTTTGAGGTATGAAAAATGTACCTGCAGATTTCTTTGCAAAGCTGAAAGTAAGAAACCAATAAGAATGGAAGCTGTTATATAGGAAAATGGTGCACACACTGAATACTAAAAAGGCAAACTTGATGGTCCTCCTTAACAATACATCTACTGTAACCAGATGAATTATTATCTGAAGACATTTCAATCTACTTCCTTGTTCTTTGTCCACAGCCTCAAAACCCACAAGACATGGATTTTTCAGGAAATATCACAGAATGAATAATTGTATATGCAGAGAAACATAAGGAGTTGTTTGGTTTCCTATCAAAGGAGTGGATGGCCATGCCTTTTCAGCCATTTCAGCAACCATTATCAGTGAAGTCGATTGTGTCATTTCAGATAGAGACATGCTTGCACTGTGATATCAAATTGAAATGAATTGTCATTATAACTGTGCACTTTCATAAAACACTCTTTTTCACACAGTGCAACAAAAACAGAGGAATCACAAACAAGAAAAAATAAAAGAAAGTAAGCAAAATAACAATGCAATGTATAACAAAGAACCAGGCATAGAATGCAGATACTAAAATATGTATTTTTTTGGTAAAGTGTGTGGCACAGCCAAACCATATCAAGGTTTGCAGATAGCACAGTCTAACATAGACATTCAAAAGTTTGACAGTTTTACAGAAGATTGACGAAAAAGGACGTGTCATTTTGTGAACTTTGCCATTCAGTGAAGAGAAGATTGCTGTAATGTTGATAGAAGACATCTGTCAAGTCATTTTGTTCTTATGTTACACTGCACCCTGCTTCGGGTCATTTTCCTGTGTTCCACATGACATTGTGACTGTTCGAATACAACAAACTGGAATACAAAGCACATTTAAACATCTATTCAAATTACACCGCCAACCTGAAAATAAACGTATCAAAATGTGAGTACATGTTTAAGAATAAAACTTCCTTGTCTTGGACATGCACCTCTAGGAGAATGCTTTAATTGGCACAGAACGTTACGTGGCCGTACTTTAAACAGCAGGTATTACAGCTTTTTTCTATGATTTGAGAGTACAAGAGAACAAATCAGCATGTTCTTATATTATAAAGCTTAAAACTGTTTTGAGGCACTATATATATATATATATTTCCTCAAATTCCAGGAAATCAGGAGAGGGCAACTCTGGTCTTGGAGGGTCAGATTCCTGCTCCATTTGGTGATTTTCCTGCTCAAACTCACCTGATTCACCTGACTGATTCATCAGCTAACTGGTTTAGTGTTAGAGTGTTAGAGCAGGGTAAACACCCGAATCCTAGACTCCAGCCACCAGCCCCCCCATCCCTGCATCAAGCCCACTGCTATCCTACTCATCATTTTTTTAATAAGGCCAATTGAAATGTATAATTTTTACATAGTCCTTTTCTTTACAACTGTTATTTGTCTTTACAATGTTAGTAGTTTCTTGACAATAATGCAGTCTGCAGGATGTCCAAGTTCACAGAAGAAACAGCACATCTCACTCATTATTGATTTCGCTTCTAGAACCCTCATCTCATCCCTGTCGAACAGAGCACCCACAAAATGATAACTTTACAGGAAAAGGCAAAAGACATTGTAAATTTTCACTCGGTGTCAATGTATAGACATTTTATGGACCATTTCTATTGGATTATTCAGAAATCTTACCACAGTGTAAAGTGCAGCTAGTCAAACTATTATGTCAAAAAATGCAGAACAGCAAAAATAGAGATGCAAATTTTTGTTCTGACAGTGACGATGTGTTTATTCCATGAGGAAAGATTGCAGGGAGTAGATGTGTTTAAAAGAGTGCAAGATCTTGTCACACTGATTTATGAATTCGTAGATAGTTGTTATCAAATCTTGTTTATAATGTTCTTTGGTGTCTGTTGAATTCTTTATCATCCAGTTTACCTTTGCACGTATTTATCTTCACTTTTTTCTTTTCAAAATGTGCGATGTTTTTTCATGCTTGTTGTTAATATACTAGTTATAACATGGTTAACGTTGTTTATTGCTTTATGTGTTTAGGCCTCCAGTCATGAAGAAAAACCTCACTGAAAGTCCCAGAATAAACAGGTAATAACATAATGATGACAGGACACATCATCTGGACAAAGTATCTGAGGCTTGGCCTCAGGTCAATTTTAGATTTTTAGAACTAGGTCTAGGGGTGGGGTTAGTCTTCTTAACTATTTAGCTCATATAACCACCTTGATAAGAATTCCAGTAAATCTTACCATACTTGTAACATTTCCCTTGAATTTTCCCTGACATCATGTTGAGGAGTGATAAAGTCAGATAGTAAAGGGAGCTGGCCTCTTATCATCAGGAAGTTCCTCATCCTGGAATGCAGCTAGAATGTTTGAACAGCGTTCCTGAGAATTTTTTCTCTGTTTTCTTAATTTGATTATAAGTTACTGAGTAGAAGTGATCATAGTCATTATAACCAGTCACAGTATTTAATCAGTAATACAGTAAAGCAGAGCGTACAGCATTGTTGGTAAGTTGGTATTGACTGATAATTGTGTGAACAAGATCAGTATTAAACTGTAAACTGTTTATTGTTCTTATGATGCTGTGTTTCAGTATAGTAACAAAACAATACAGGCTATTGATGGTTGCTATCTAAAATGAGTTCAGGATCCCATCAGTGAACACAAGCTCACCTACACCTCTTTAAGAAAAATAGCACCAGACTTTGACGTTTCCGTCTCTGTGCTTCACAGTACTCTTAGTCTGTCCCAGTCTGGTTAGAATTCTTCTTCAGATTTTTTCCACACAGTCTACCATCAGTCTGATGTTGTGATAAAAGTGTTTTTCTCTGAAACAGACATCATGTTGTTAAACATTTTAAAAAGTAACCAAAAGAAGTTCATTAAATCGTTTGCCTATGGATAAATGAATGTGTCCAAATACTTTTTGGACTAAATGATCACTGTCTGAGATCCTATAAATTATGATGTGTGTTTACAAAATATTCTATATTTAGCTTTTTGGGTTTGCTTCTTACCTCAAAAACTGACCATTAATCATTACTTGATCATTTTCATTCAGTATTCAAAAATCACTATCATTATTCAACAAAATAAATCCTCCACTGATCTTATTGTTCAAGGTGTTCCTCAAGGTTCTGTTCTTGGCCCTCTTCTCTTCATAATTTACATGCTGCCCCTTGATTGCGTAAGTCGCGGACTCAGTTTTCATTGCTATATAATTTCCAGACCACTTACTGAATCTCATATCAGCTCGCTTACCAAGACTGCTTTGTGGTATTTCTGTAATATTTCAGTGTCATGATTTATTAATGAAAATTATTTGACATGTCAATATTAAGGGTTAAATATCCGTATAGCATAATAAAATATGTTTTTAGTGAAATGCACAAACCTTTAGATTTATTTTTTACTTTGTAGAGACCCCATCTGTTTGCTTCTGTTTGTTGTCTGTCCAGTATTTGTTATTGTCTACACTCTTCTACACTCTTCTTTAAGGGTTCTTTAATAAAGACGATTCTATAAAGAACCTTTTTAAAAGCTTGACATCGTAACAATAGCAGAACCCTTTTTGGTGCCATATAGAACCCTTTTAACCATATAAGCACATTCTCAGGCTTTCATTGTTCCATGTAGAATCCTTGTCTTTCCTAAAGAACCCCCAAAGAACCTTTTTCTTTTATAAGAGTATATCATATTTGAGTTTTATGTTTTTTTGGGGTGGAGGTTTTTTTTTCAACTGGTTTTGTAAAGTGTCCTTAAATTTGAGAAAAATGCTGAAAAATCATTATTGTTATTATTATTATTATTATTATTATTATTATTATTATTACTCCACCTGAACACATTTTGTCTTTTAGTTTACTTACTTTTGTTGCACTGATGTAATACATTTTATTCAAAGGAGAAATGATGTCCACATCTGAATCAATTCATTTCCATGCAATATTTTAATCAGTGTACAAGACTGGAGAAACATTCCTCCTGTACAGTAAATTATATGATATATATGATTATGCAGCGCATACTATATACTTTCACAAGAGAATGATGTAAGAGGACGTGTATCTTTCTGCCCTTTATGAACTTTTCTATTCATTTGAACATTTGATAATGATGTTGGTAAAGGACACCTGTCAAACCATTTTATTCTACATGCCATTATCTTGTTGTTTTGATAAACAACATTATGTGATTGTGGTTTTTTCAACACAAGAAGTTTTAAACACAGTTTAACACAACCCGGCTTCACCGCTGTGAAGGTGAGAATCAGTGACTGGGACTGTATCTGAGAGGGTCAGCAAACATTGCTTCACTGAACTGAATCATCTCAGTAGCTGATAATGATGCTAAAAACTACTCTCTGATCACTGTTACGATAAATCTTGCCTTATAAGAAGTCAGCTGTGATGTAAGCATGCTGATCTCATCAGATATTACATGTAAATTGATACTGTACTCTGGAAATGGTCTGCCTGACTGTTTCTGTGTTTACTGATTGAATAATACAGAAACATGTCATCACAGAGCAGTATGGCATATCAGAGCAGTTTATTATCATAACACATTTATTATGCAATAGAAACACACACCCTGTTTCCCGGAGAAGTTCAGAAAAGGAGGAAGTCTGCTCTGCGTGGCGAAGGAGATCATACGTCATGGCTGGCCGTTAATGAGATCCAGGGTGGACGTTTTACTTTCATACTGGAGCAGTGTTGAGATACATATCTAACTCAGAGATACTCAGAGACATGTTAAAGAGATATTCAAGGCACAACTGTAAATGTCGTATTAATGTTGTATTAATATTGTCATAAAGTTGATAGTCATCATTTTAAGACAATTATTCATAATGAACAAAAGGGGAAGGACGCACTGGCCAGTCTGAGTTAACGTCACAGGGATTGGCAATACTGTTGTAGACAATAACGGAAGTCTAATAGCTCTAAAGGGCACTTGCATGGCAAGTGTATATCCAACAATGTTTGCTTATTGCTTTGGTTGTATCATATAGCATTTTCATTGTATGACGTGTAATTTCGCTTGAACAGTAAATGTTTACTGGCACGATTGACCTGTTTTGTTATAGTCCTGCCTGCAACACCGAATTGAACTTGAGCTCTTTGTCCTGTGTGCAATATAACGCCACTGTCAGCTGTTTATTCTGTGTATCTTGACTAGATGCATTTGCACGTAACTGTGGGTTCCCTGTAGACGGTGCACTGAAAAAATGGTCCATGACTGAAATGAGTGAAATGGCTGCACATGAATACAGTATATTACATCAAAACAATTACTGGCTTTAAGTTCACTTCTTCTAGCAAGAACTATATCTATTTAACATATTTTATTCATACCCTTTCAGGAAAAAGGTGCCGTGCATTTCTGTTCACCAAGGCACAAACAATGTAAATGTACCCCTAAATGTACGACAATAGTCTTAAGGTCCAACTCACAGTCGTATGCAAAAGTTTGGGTGGGTCTGGGCAAATGACATGCTTTGTTGATTTTCTAAATGAGAATAAGTTACACGTCCTGTACAGAGAACTCAGTTCTGCTTATTTTAATTCACAATTACTGTTTAGTTTAACATACTGGAAAAAAACAAAAAAACAAAAATGGGGCTTGTGCAAAAGTTATAAGTTTCCAATATGGAAACCTTAGCAGATTATTAGAAATTGTGCACTAAACTTTGCATAAAAGCATAAGGAAGAATTGTAATACGGAAGTTAGATTAAATCTTAAATGGTGTAGGTTGTGGGCTACAGAAAAGAGATTTCAAGACTTGTGTAATAGTGATAATAATAATAATAATAATAATAATAATAATAATAATAATAATAAAGTCATTGTGCCTCGTCATTGGATTATGTAATTCCAAAGTCACATAAAAGAATAAAAGATTAAGTGATCAAAAGGGGTTTTTCAGCATGACTACTCTATGACTGGAGTTGTGTTCATCATTCGTGGCTTTAAAGCATCTTTGTTACAGCTTTGTTTGCACTCTGTATGAGTGTTTCTGCAACTACAGGCACTTTTAGGTCCTGGCAGTGAGTTTTAGACATGTATTCGCAGTTTTAACATGAAACAAGGAAAGTTTTTTCTCAGTGTCAGAACTCATGTTCACATGCACAACAGTTTCTACATTTACTTAGTTCATGTAATTTATGAAGAGTAGGCCTATATGGAGTAAAATACTAGTTTTATTCATGTCCCACAACTGTTATTTCAATCTTTAAATACAAAAGAAAATCACAAAATTACATTATTTCAGTTGAAACTGCACTGAAAACAGTCATATGCAAATCATCAAATTGGGTTTTGTTGTATTCTAAGTGACAATAAGTTACACATTTTCTACAAAGAACACACTTCAATATGATGTTTTTCTGCAGATTTTTATTTAGAAATATTTACTTAGAAAAAATAAAACATACAAGATGTGCTATAACGTTTGTACAGGCCACATATCATGTATTTTTTTCAGTATGTTAAATTCAGCTAATAAATAGTAAGGGTGCATTAAAATCATAACACTGAACAAATTAACTAAAATAAAGTTTTATTCAAAGTCAAACAAATCTAGTTTTAGTGGAAACATAAACAACACAGAAGTGCAGGAAACTTCATCTAGATGCTCCTAATTTCACAGAAAATCAGAAATTATAATATTTTTATATTGAGTATTTTCTATGTCTTTACTGTATTATTTTGAAATAGTTTTTGAAATGATTACATATTCATTTTAAATGAACAATCCTATAAGCTGTGTCAGAGCTGCTGTAGCAGGTCATGCTATTTGCTATTCATACTCAGAATCAGTGAGAATGTCTTTACTGAGGCATTTTTTACCACAACAGCTGTGACGAAGCACAATCATTTTAAATCACATACATTAACAACATACATTGTAAAGTTAACTAAAATACTTAATACTTAACTAAATACAAAAATACTTAACTAAATATAAAAATATAAGATGCAGGGAATGTGGAGAATAAAAACCTGAAAGCGCAATACTAAGGACAAAACTGTACATTTTATTGTTACTGTAGTTGACTTAAAATTGTAATATTATAGATAAGGTGCGCATGACTGAGAGCAAACAATTAAATAGTAATTTGTTTACATAATAATTTTTTCAAGATTAACAAAAACTGTTCAAAAAAGATACAAAGTTTTAAAATGTTTTCAGAAATGAAAGGAAAAAGACATTAAATGATTTGTGTTATTGAGGTTTTCATCTGTCAATAGGAGAACCGTACAAAGTACAGGAAATGTGTCGAAATGATTGTCTGTGGTAATCAACTGCACTACACAGATGCTGAAAAATACTAGAGTATTCCTTTAATGTAAATGTTACTGTAGTTCTTTGTATGAATTACATTTAATTACATTGTAAATATTCATACATTTTGAAATTGACAGAGCAGTTGACAGAAGCTTAAGTTATAATCATTTGTCATTACTTCGACATGCAGTCTTTTCCAGACTACTGACATTTGCAGCACAAATTCTAATTCTAATTATTCACATTCATTTCCATAATCAGTTTGAAAAATTGTTAATGTAGTTGATGTTTGAGTGGAAACACTCTAACATGATAAAAGTAATAAAAGAAATATTTTAACATTTGTAGACATTGAAGAAATTGCAGATTACACAATATATTATACTGTAAATTATTGCCAGGATTTCACAATATTTAACACATTTTTCACAAATACTCAAAAAATCATTTTATTGTGAAATTAACAAATTCTAAGATATTTTCTGTAATAATACCACAAATTACAATGAGGTTGACATTGAACTACTGCACAGCATTATGGAATATGACATTAAAAAAACATTTGAAGTGTGTTTTTTTCTGATGATGCAGACTTTAATGTTTCAAACACCTAGTGTTACGCTTTTGCTTTTGTATTATTTGGATTGGTTAAACAAAATACTGAAACACTGAGGTGTTGACAAACATGTTAATGTTTATTGCTGTTAAGTTTTTATACGTTATTGTTTGTGCATATTATAAGCAAATTTAAAACGTCTGTTAAATGTGTAATTGCAAAAAAAACAATTGAGATATTCTCTACATATAGAGTGCAAGACATGGTGAATAAATATGTTCATTGTTTTTTTTATGAACATATAGGTCTGGTTTCATACATACCTTTACGGTAAATAACTGGCTACTGAGTTGCATTTTACAGTTAAAATGTAAAGATGTAAAAATACAGGATACTACTATATTTTACTTGCTGTAAGTACACAGCAGAATACAACAACATCACAGTAATTTTGTGATGAGGTGACTGTGTAGGTGGAAAAAGTTTCTATTTTACTGTGTGTGTGTGTGTTTAAATACGTTTTAAATGTTTTCAGTAATGAAAGATGTTTCATAGGAACAAAACAAGTGTGTATCTGCCAACATAAACTTTATGCCACCTTTGTATATCTCATTTCTGTTAAGAGGTCTGATATTTTTTTATTGAGGAAGCTTCATACAAGGGTCTAAAGAAAGACATTACGACTTCGACATGTGCTTACAGTTTGTTTTATTGAAGAAGTTTTCAAGAAAGAACATTGCTATTATATCACAGTCAAGGTCAAAAGTGACATTTCACTTAAAGAATCACTTTTTTTAAAACACCTATGAATAAAAAGTAATTGGAGGTGAAAACAATCTAACAGTAGCACACAACTGTAGAAATAGTGCACTTTCTTCTCCACTCATAACACATTTATCATTAATTCAGATCCCTTCATTGTCAATACAGCATTTTGATACACTAAATTTAGGAGCATCAGTGAAGCTAGAAGTTCTCATAATGATGGATGAAATGTGCTTGATCACGTTTATTCATCTGCTGGCAGGCTTTCTCTACGTTCTTTGTCAGACCAGGAGGGCCGCAGCTAAACACGCCCATTTTTCCCACCTTAGAAAAAAGAAAGAAACAAAGATGTTATGGGTAAGCAGCTTCAGCTCAGACACATCAGTGGACTTCACTGTCACTGAGTTTAAACAAGTAACATAAAAGAACAATGAGGGCTACAATGAGGGGGCTAAGTAGTAGCCATGCATAGAGTGATGGATAAGTATATCTAAAGCTGAACTGTTGTTATATGAACTGTGATTCATCGATGTTGAGCAGATATGTTGCGAATAACTGCTTAAGGGGACTTTCCGAGTAGGATATCTCAGAGATGACAGCTGCAATCAGTCATAAAATACCGCAGCAAACATACAGACACATGGTGACACATTGTGACATAAAGATATGAATTCACAGGGCGTGTGGGAAATGTATGAGACTGTGGTGAGACCTCAGGGTGAACTTCCTGCAGGGAGCTGAAGAAGGCCAAAAAAGGTGGACGTCCAAAGTGTGTGACAGAACGCAGGCCAGTAAACAGACTCCTGTTCCACACTTTCTGGAAGTGGCGCTCACACACATACTGAGTAGAGAAAAAGAAAAAAAATAGTTTGCTATAAAGGTCTAACCAATGCACTGCGTTTTGTCTGAGCAGTTTTAGTATACGCTCATTTTCTTAATTAGGATCGCATTTGTGTTTCCAGCCCAATTTCCATGCAGTAGGCCAGATAATCTTAGTCATCTTGAACGTGTGGTAGGTCAGGTGTGTTGTTCTCACCAGCATGGTGGTCCGCAGATCAAACTTCTCTGCCAGCTGAGTGATGTAGATGTGCACAGACACCAGCTCCTGATCATCCATCTCCTCAACCTCTCGTATGATATCAGACACCCACTCGAACTGCCGCTGCGTCCGCGTCACCCAGATAAAGTACACCTGGAGGAGGGTCAGACGCAGTCCTTTAACTTCATAACAGTAGCAAAGTCTCACATCCAAATAAACACAAGAGCCCGCAAGGTACATGTTGATGAAATATGAAAACTTGCATCCACTGAAATATGCAATCATGATGAATTCTTTTTTGTTGTATTTTTTCATGAAGATTACCTTTTTGCATTGAACTCTGAGTTTTGTTGAAGACTTGAACACAAGATCCTTCAATATTGAAGCAAAGGGAGTAACTCCAATGCCTCCACCCACCAGAACAGACACTTCAAAGTCTTTCCATTCCTGGTGCCCCTCTCCAAAAGGTCCATCCAGATACAGCTGAGGAGATGTTAAAGAGAGTAAGTCTGGCAAAACATGTAGCATCAATTCCCAAAACACAACATTCAGACAAACATTCTGAAGCAAAATTTGGAGCGACAGCATGTAGAACACCTGTCTATCCTTACTTTGGGATAAGACCCCTGCTCCTGCAGTCTATCTGGGTTGTAAACCTCTCGCAGCTTGCTTGTCCATGGTCCCACAGCACGGATGTGCAGGCTCAGGGTGTCTTCATGGGGTGCAGAGGTCAAAGTGAAGGGGTGGTACTCGTCCGTGCCCAGCTCTAGACAGGCCACCCGCACCCACTGCCCTGAACGGTACGCAAAGCCCTGGGGCCGCTTAAACTCTAGATATGTCACTCCTGCCATTGGACATAGATACTTATGAAATAGATGCTTATCATACATGCTTACAGAGTGCTCAATGCTGATATCACAATTGGTTTAAATGGAGACATCTAAATTAGGATTATGAACCCAAGCAGACCACAAATACTGAATAGTCACAGTGTGCTCTAGAGAAAGACCAGCTGGTGCAGACACAGAACTTTGTCCTGGGTGTGTGTTGTGTTCCGTACCTGAGGGCAGCAGATCAGCTTTCACTACAGGAATCTCCACCTTTTTCCTGCTCAGGCTGATGAGTTTGTCCAAGAGATAGAGGAGGGCAGGAGGGATCAGGTAGATGTAGAAGCGTGGCTCCTGGAGGAGGGCATAGCTGCCATGGATCACCGTCTGCCACAAGAAGAGAGTAAAGAGGGAGAATGATTATTGAAATTTCTGCAACGAAACACTGCCTCTTCCTATCAACAGCTTATGATACTGTTAATGGTTTATTCTTACCAGTGCATAGACAAGCACATAGAAGTAATGTGTAATCCAGAAGCCTCTGAAACTGATACGTCTGAAGTAGTGTGTGGCAAAGACATACATAAAGGCTAAGATTAAAAGCAGAATGACCCCCGTGAGACCTGTGAGAGACAGAGGGAAACAGAGTGAGAGAACAATATAATAAAACATCCACACATCAATAGCACATTAAGCCTTCGCCTCTTTCACTCTCAGGGAACAGTTTAAGTATTTACATGCTCCCCTACCTGGCACTGTAGCAAAGAACCAGACAGTCCATTTCTGAGGCAGCTCTGACCTGTAAATGATTGACACATATTTTAGACCGGGCTCACTCCAGCAGTACAAGGCTAAGGTTATCACTGTACAAGGTTATTGGATGGATTGTATTGACAAATTACCCATTATTGGAAAATACTTTGGGAAACAGGCAGGCAAGGATGCTGAGATCACTGATGCAGAAGATGTAAATATTAACCACGTGACCCAAACTGTGAACAACTGTAGGATAAGGGAGGCAAAAGTTAGATAAAGGTCAATATGACCTAAAAATATGAAGAATCACAAGAAAATATAGCCCTGCACAGCGATTCAAACATCATCACACAGCAAATTCATGCAGCAGATGGAGAGAATGACTTTGAACTCTGCTGTGTAATTGCTAAGATCGGTTTACAGTTCCAGTATAAATAAAAGAGTTATTCTTGATTTCCTCTAAACAAGCAACATGTCCCAAATGACCTTTATAGAGTGAGTGGGCAATAGTGTGAATCTGGGTGGAGAGTACTAAAATAAATTGCATCACTTTGTATCCATGATTACAGCTGAAAGTGACAGATACAGCAGTGTCCAATGTATCTATTAATATCCAGTTAGTTCCCCCCTGGAGAAGCTTTCCTTTTGGGGCTATCTATAACCAGCACCAAACACTGAAATCTTCACCATGATCTCTATAAGACAATTATCAAAATTGGTTTCAAATTGGTATAAAAGGGCAGCTATTGAAGTTAAGAGGCAGTTTAATCTCCTGACCTGTAAGGATGATAGCCGTCATTGCCATGAGGCGATGGAGGTCTATGGCGGAGTCGAAGGGGATGTATCTGTTTAGGAAGGTCTCCCTGAATATGGTTATCAGGTTTCGACACACAGTGAGGAGCATGTACGGAAACAGGAAAGAGACGGCGGCAGCAGAGCCTCTGGACACGATGATTCCCACTATAGAGGTTTCTGGGACTCCGGTGGAGTCAGCCTGTAAACCATAGTCTGCACAGAAAGAAATTTGTTTGTATCTGGTCATCTGGTGTATTATAACCAATTTACTCAGCAGAAGGGGTAAATATAAAAGCCGCGCAATAAAAAGCTACGATGAGCTTCCTGCAGTCATGAAGTGCTCTGTAAATGTCCTTCAGTTAACTCCAATAAAGATACCTGATGAGGAAAATGAAAAGTGAGGGTAAACTCACGCCAGCATCTGTCCAGAGCAACACCAGCAGTGATCCCATAGATGATAATAAGGCACACAATATGGCGGCGGTAGTTTTCCACAAAGCGTTTAAACTGCTGGATCTTCTGCTGGACAGGACTCCTGATGTAGCGCTCTCTCTGAGGCTTGACATAAACCTTGGGACTAGAGAAGCCCAACCTGAAAAGAGCACCAACCATGTACATAATTATAAACTCTTACTTTAAGTGAAGCCACATTCCACCCTTGAGGTATTCAAAGAATATACACCTGGTTTAAAAGATGATGTAATTGCTAGTGAAATTTGGCAGACATCATGTCACCTCATTACATCAAACCCACAAATAATGATGGTTTCATACGACAGTAATCTGAAAATAACAGGGATCATTGTAGCTGAGGTAAATCCTGATGGAGCACATGATAATTATACATGGACATCTGGACATGCAACATGGTCAAATGCTGCAACAGGTTCATAAGCTAATTACGCAGCAATATGGCTATTTCCAACACAATTTAAAAACCTCTGATGTGTCTTGTCCTTAGTCTAACATACAGATAACACAGATAAGTCATAACTGAAGCTCTCACTTTTTTCTTTGACGAAGTTCTTGGCCAACATCAACAGGATAACTGTGCATGAATTCAGCATCCTTTTCAAATGGGGAACTGGAAAAAGAAAGAAGGAAACCGCAAAAAGATTTATTTTCTTAGACAAATAAATATTGAAATGTGGAAGTTAGGTAAAGCAAAATTACCTCCATGTATTTACCTGTTTTTGTCTGTTAACATGAAGGACACACGTGGCTGGACCTGCCTGTTCTTGCCGTGCATATCCATTCCTGCAGGCATGAACAAACACCATGTCTTCAGTAATGAACAGTGCAGCAAAGGGCTCAAATGCAAGGACATTTAAATGCATTCGTACTAATTGGGAGGACTGATGGCTCCCCAGCTGGTTGCATGACAGATATGAATACTTCCAACTGCACTGCGCTAATCAGCAATTTTGCTTTTAAAAAGATGAGGTGGGAAACATCAAGGCTGGTGAGAGTTCTACTATATTTGAATTATTCTGATAGAAAGATTAGTGTGTGGAATCTAAATGTGAAGACACTGGTAGTGTAAAGGGTCACAAATAAGCCAGGGTTGATAAGACACTTGAAAGGCTTTTCAACTGTGTGTAAATAGATTGTTGTGAGGATAGGGTAGGAAAAAACGAACAAAAGAGACACATCACCTTTAATATTCAGTTGTGCAAACTGCAGGACGTTCTCATGGTCTTTGAGTAAGAGGTGAAAGTCTTCCCAGGTGATGCGCTCTTTATCATTAAAGCCTGCAGCCTGAAGCATAGCTGCTATAGCATCCTCTGCCTGGCTCTTAGATAGAACATTACTGGAGATTTCCAAGAAAGACCTGGACAGGGCAAGTAAGAACGTTCAGAATGTAATTATACACTGTGGACTATTTAGCTTATCATTAAAATAATTCACCTCATTCCAAGTAAAAGTTATTAGTGTTAAAAATGAATTGACTGGTCAACAATTAGTAAGGAATGACTTTGAGAAAATGGCTGGCCTAAATAGACATCAGAGCTGACCTCAGCAAAGAACAAAAATCCTCCTTGGACAGGAAGCCATCTCCTCTAATGTCATGCATAGAGAACAACAGTTTGGACTTCTCTTCTGGCGTTCCTGAATTGAAGAACCCAAAACATAATTAGGTAAAGTTACTATTTAGGAACAAAGGTCAATTAAAGTGATTAAAGTCAGTAAGATCTTTTGAGTCTGACCTTTCATGAAGATGACGACAACATCGAGAAACTCTTGAAAGGAGAGGTATCCGTTCCCATCTTTATCAGCCAGAGAAAACATGGACTCCACAAAAAGTGAGTCAGGTCTCAGCCCCAGAGCGTGGGCAAATTCAGCTGCAGTGAGCTCACACTGTAGAACCTCTCTAGTTCTTTTACTGGACACACCACTCAGGCCTCCTGCATCACTTCTATCAATCTCTAGGACCTGAGGACAGAAAACAGGTTTAGGAAGCTAAAGCATCAGAATGCAATTCCCATTACTAAACTGCCATAAAAGACATGCTATAGATGCAGATGCAGAAGGACTAGCATACATTTAGGATAAATGAACATACAAGTGGTCTAACATGCAGGTTTTCATGTGAAACACCATGAAAAAAAAATCAGACATGACCACAATTCATACTTTTGCAAATGCTTGTCTGAAGAAGGTCTCCACTATCTGAGCTCGCTGCTCCTTGGTCACAGCCTCCTTTAGCAGCTCTTTTTCACTCATCTCTGTCACTGTCAAACAGCAGGTCATTCCTTCCAGATCAGAATGCAGGAGACCTATGAACTCTGATCTCTGCACATGATCCTCAAAAAACAGAACCTGCAGACACAGGATAGACAGTTTAGAAAGACGAATGGCATTTGCCAAAAAGAATATTTGTTTCAACATACTACATTTCACAATACAGTAGAATAAATAAATACGAAAGACTTACAATAAATACAACACAGAACACAGGCAGTACACGGTACTGAGAGTATGTGGAGTTGTGCAAAGGAGGATGTAACATACTATGACATATTAGCAGCTTAGTAGATAGCCTAGCATATACGAGCATAGCAGTCCCTGAGGTAGCAACCAGAACACCAATGGTATACAGTATTTGGTCTCGGTATTTGGTATCTTCAGTCTTGCTATTAATTAACAGTAACTACTATGAATTATTAGGACTATAAAATGAATACGTAACAAGTGTAAGGAACGGAAGTCTGGACCTGTTGACAGGTGCTTAGAGTTAAATGAGGTTACCAAGTCATATTCTTTGGGGATCTTCAGAAGTAAGGCACGTTGCTGGTGGTCATTGGACAGCAACACATCCAGGCGCTCCTGGGTGCTCAGGTTATGAGAGCGCAGTGGAGATCTATTTTCACCATAAATCTGGAGTCTTTTCTTTTCATCGATCACGAGGTTGACTGGCTGGGGGGTCTCTATATACCCCTGCCATTCACATGCTAGGCAAACAGAGATTACACATAAATTATTACCTTATGTAACATTTCTTCAAATACAGAATCAGCTGAGGACAAAGCAGGTGGTACCTGTGATTCCATCATTAGGTTCTTTATCTGTGCTGGGTCCTCTGGTCCTTTTTAGGAACTTTCTGTATTTGGCTGCCCGGATTTTGGCCACTATGTAAGCCACAAGGAGACTCACTGTTTATAGATTGGAGAGAAAAAAAGACATTTAAAAAGACAAAAACACTGTTGCTGTATACAGTACAATAAAAAAAAGACAAAGTATACAGCCTTCTTGTAGCTGGATAAACAATAAACACGTGATCACTTATACTGACCTACAGGAAAGAAGAAAAGGATAATCACTACGATGCCATAGCCAGCTTTGCTGCTAGTGTCAAAGTAACTCATGGAAGTAGCTTTAGTGCAAGGTTGCAGATCAGAGGCAGTGACTGGCTGAGGCTGAGGGCAGGGATCACCTGTATGTGAATGAGAAACAATAGTTGAAATATCCATGAATTATCCACATGGAAAGAGTAGAAGCAGAAATAAGTGTGTTTGCTGTTCACCATTTAACCAGAAGAACACATTCTTTTGAACGTCTTCACTCTCTGCACTTGTGACGGCAAGAAGGATATCATAATATGTGGTGTTCCTTATAGAATGGATCTCCTCATCTGTGAACAAACTATAAACACAGCACAGAAACAATGAATAAGGTATATACTGAAGAAAATGAACCTGTGTTGGAATTTTGATGTTTGGATGTTTTTAATTAACAAAATTCTACATTAAAACCTATGATGTAAATTTTACTAAAGGAATGTGACAAATACAAGATGCCTAGCACATGGCAAATGACCTACCCATTTTGTTTATTTTCAAACCAGAAGCGGTCTGCATTTCTGATGCGTTCAAACTGATCCAGGAAGATGGAAGTGACCACTGGGCCTGGTCTTCCATCTCCCTCCAGCAGAGCTCCTACAAACAACTCCAGCTTGGAGATATCATTCTCATATAGCTCAGACAGGTCCCTAAACAACTGGTACAAAAACAGCAATTGCAGAATGAGGGCCAGCGAGAACATGTTTTATAAATGAATGTGCTGCATAGAGCTAATCCATATGACTTTACCTGTGGATTGGTCTGGTTTAGTTTGGGATTGATCTCTCCCCAGGTTTGAACTGGTGGCAGGTTGAGGGCCTCTCTGACCTCGTTATAACTCGGCAGTCCAAAGTCCCGTCCTCTCTGAATGGTCAGAGCGGCTGCATCAGAACGTGAGAACTTCAATGTACCATACATGTAGTCTGAAAAAGGAAAAAAAGAGAAGGTAGCTTTGACAGCTCTACATTACTACCTAGGATAGATGTAGGGGAGGGGAGCAACAAGAAAGTAACAATAACCTCTTAAATCCTCAACGATTACATTGTCCTCTCTCTCCGCTATCTGAGAAGCCATACCCATTATCAGATCGTCCACATCCTGGGCAGATTTTAGGTTTGGGTTCTACAGCAAGAAACCAAGATTAAAAACCTGCTTGGTCATTCTGTTTCAAATACGTTTGGATTTTATCCAGATTAACCTAATTGCCGCACTGTGATATCTGTTAAACCAGTATCTCTCTGTCTTGACTCACGTTTCTGTTCCAGAAACTGTTACACAAGCGCACCGCTAGAGATGTGCTCCCATCAAAGTTCACAACACTCCTGTAGTGACAAGTCCTGTTTCTGGAGCAAGAAAGTAAACACTCATGGCAAACATTGCACACGCCTGCACGCAATTAAAATGACATTACTTAGAGAATGATAACATAGATAAGAAGCCATTTGTATATACTTTAGATCAGGGAGATGAAGTTTACTGTGTAACATTACTCATTACTGATACTAAGTGACGCGTGTGAGACGTGCCAATGAGGACAACACCAAATAAATGCAGCATAAAATATACAAAGAGAGTAGTTTAATTCATTATGATAAACACAATGTTTTAAAAGTGTGGTTGTGATCATTCACCTCATGTAGACACCAGGGGGAACCAGAGTCAAGCCAAACCTCGAAGCAGCAGCCTGGAACTCAGGAGAGACTCCAGGATCCACATATTTCTTATAGCCTAGGAGAGACGTTCAGAGACAGTTTCGAAATCACACTGAACTGCTATAGCTAGATTTTCACTTTACATATATGTATAGGAGTATGCATGACTTAATAAACCATTTTCAGAATATGCATTGGCCCCATATATTACAGGCTGTTCTAAGCAATTTCACTGAATGTATTTTAATTGCAAATGAATCAGAAGAAATTATAATACAATCTTTAAATATGCCACTTCTCATATTCTGGGCCTAAAGCAAGAATAATCCAGCAAAAACAGCTCCCTCAGCAGAAATGACATCCCAGGCTTGTGTTAACCTGTACTGACGTAGCTGAAGCCCACTGAGCCCATTAAACAGAGCCTCAAGTGGCAACTCACTAAACCACAGGTAACTGGAGTATGCTATCTCACCACACACAGTCACACGTGCACACACTCACACAACCTCTCACCTGGGTATGGAGGCACCGAGACTCCAAGGTACGCAGGCAGCCACTCATAGAATGCAATATTCTAATACAAGAAGGAAATAAAGCGCATTATTTATGAAGAGATAAACCATACAAACACCAGTATCAGGTACTGACTCATGCCTACAGACTCAGGTGTGAGTAGCCAGTAGCTAAAACAAAGGCATCTTGAGCCCTGTTGCAGAAAGTGTGTGAGGCAACCATGCAGGTTGAGATACTTTGATAAATTGGCACCTGCTCTGTGTGGTTTCTAAATAACAGAGGACTTTTCTCTCTACCTGGAATGTGGCAATAACTCTCTTCCTGGCATTCTGGAAAAGCTCCTCATCTGACCACGAAGGGTGGTCTTCGTGCAGCTGAGAGGCAAGGTAATTATGGTAGCGAAACCAAATAATCCCCTCAGCTACTGTAAAGATGTTCTCATTGGCCCAGGCATTCCCAAACTCTGAGGAGACAAAACAAAATCAGAAACCACAATAAAAGATTTACTGCTGTTTATTTTGCTACTAGTTTGTCGCAACAGCTGTATGAAGGAAAAACGTACTGCATTTTTTGACATTAGCTTTTTCCACATACATTAAACCCTGAAATACTGGATATTCTACAGTGCTAAAGCAAACCTGCTGATAAGGTCCAAATCATGTGAATGCAAAAGATTTCTTAGGACAGAGACAGTTTGCTTCTGCCATCTGTTTAGGCGGTGTTTTTCCTACCTAGATATTGCTCAAAGGCTTTGGTTCATTGAGACATACTTTACCACAAAGCATATTTGGCATAAATGAAGATCGACACCTTAAAAGAGCAACAACAACACAGTCATTGTTTGGAGGATTTAGCGAGGTCAGGCAAACATAAAAGACCAGGTGGACAACACATACCAGCATGTAATGAAGATTGAATCTGTTTTGTTGACTGAATGAGGTCATCCTAAACTAAGATTTGACACATTCTGAGGATTCTGGCGGCCATTTAGCAGTATGAATACTAAATAGTTGAGGTGCCAAATTACATACTGGCACTCTGTCCGCTACGTCAGCATAACCCCAGGCTAAATAAACATAGGCTGGGAAGTTTTGCTACACTTTTAACTCATTTCCTTGTGACCTTAACCTCTGTTTCAGGAGGGTTGGTAGCTAGAATAGAGCGAAACACTCTCCATCTCCACCTAACCCAGATAAAAGCCTCAGGAGATGTTGACCAGAATCACTGCAGCCGTTAACAATATGATCATATTTACCAAGACGTTATTTGTTGTTGCTTATAATCATAATTGAATGTGTCCAATAGCATTGTGTTTCATTTTACCATAGAGTCCCTCTGGGTCAGTCTTTCCATTGCAAGGGTTTGGTGCACTCCACATGAAATAGTTGCTGTCACTTTGCTTTGGCATGTTTTTATCAGAACCTGACGACAGCAGGCCTCCTTGGAAACTCCGGAGCGCATCACTCCAAGAGCTGGAAGAGCCATAGATCGAGCTACCATCTATCCAAGCTGTCACATGGTTCACCTGTAAAGATTAAAGAAATTGGTGAAAAATGTCTAATAGACTCCAGATAGAAAGTGATTCAGAATTTAAGTTCTAGGACCAGCAAAAGAGAGCAATATCTAGAAATACTGTTCATAAAGATACATTATATTATGAAACTATGCTAGATTATGTAGAACTGTGCCAAAATTCTTAACTTTTCTGAGGTAGTTATTATATTGCCTATTATGCCCAATCATACTTATTATATTTGTTGTTTACACCAAATTGACTGTATTGAGTGTCGTGTTCTTGTGGATATTCTGTCTTACCTGTGTCCTGGGATTGTTTGGGCTCTTTCCAGTTGTGTGGTCCCACTGCGCACGCTGGAAAGGGAGCAGGACTCTGTGTGTCAAAGAGTTGGACCCAAAGACAGTGTCATTTGGGGAGACTGGGATGTGCATGAACTCAGGAGGACAACCAGGTCTTCGGGACTCCGCAATCTCCAACACTACATGGTAACCTAATGGCCAATGGCATGACTGTTAGCTATGTCATCAGGAAAATACCTAATTTTTTTATTAATAAAATCTTATGGCCAAACAAATTGTAGTCAGTGAGCTTTAACAGTGACAATGTTTCATCACCATCCTGATTAAAACAAAGCTGCAGAGTGTCTGGTAGGGAAAGTCACATGCTGCTGTTATTTAGTACTGTCCACAAAAGCCTTGTTGGCTGACAGGGACTTTCTAGACCAGGGGTGCCAAAACTTTTTTGTTAGGGCGACCAAAGTGCGATGTCTGTGGTGGGTCAAGAGCCAAAAAAACAAAACAATATACAAATAAAGAAAGTAGGAAGCTTTCAAATAGAGTTTTAAAACATGTATTTTATAACATCACACTATATTTTTAAAATACTTCATAAATACACTTTTAATAGGAAAATAAGATTTAAGATGTGATATAATATAAAAATATGTTTACTCTCTCTTTGGCTGAGGGATTAGGACATATTTAATACAGATTGTGAATCTGATTTCTGGTGGCCCAAATTAAACATCTTTACTTTGGGTAGCCCTGCATTAGAGGAAACATTATAATTAAAAAATGGACTAAAAAGTACGAATGCATGATGCTATTAGAATCAACTCTGTATCTTCAAATATTTGCTTAAAACAACAAACTTTTTTTAGATTTAGATTTGACTGATATTTCAAACTGATATTCGATTACCTGAATATTATACTCAATTTCATTACATTTTATTCACTACATTTGTAATCCTTCAAAAATAAATGTTTCTTTCTTTTCATTTCTTTGTAAAGGTAAATAAAGCAGTAAATAGTCCCAGTTACATTTTATGTGTAAATAAACCGCATTATTGACCACTTTTACGAAGTTTTCTTTTTTCATGATATCTGTTGCTGGGAGTGGGCTTTACGCATATAAAAAAGATCAGTGCTACATCATGATTAATATCACCTTTATTAGAGAAATAATGGGTTTTTCTGTTCTACATCAGCAATTATTCTTATTGAAAACTCGCTATATCCAAAACTGACGCATAGCGTTTTGGAATGAAACTCTTCAGATGTTTATGTAAGAATCTGTATGGACATCGGCAATTACACAAAAAATATCCGACATCGGCCCACAGCTCTCATATCAGTGCATCCCCATTAAAAAGGTTAACTTCTCTCCTCAGGTCACCATAGCGGCGGTACTTATCAGTGTCAGGGGCACTGCGGAGGTCATACATTAGCACAGGTAAAGGGCATACTCACCGAAAAACACGGAGAGCACGGTCTGGTTGCGGAGAGAGAGGAGAGCCGAGTTTCCGCTCATGGCGGCGTTGCTGATCAGGCGGGCGTTCGGCAGCTCGCGCAGAGGCTGGTAAGAGCCGTCCGAGTAGCGCGCGGGCAGAAAGCGCATGAGCGGCGCACCTGCACAG
>JAILXH010071509.1:0-10061 GCA_023558415.1 Piaractus mesopotamicus | reverse complement strand
GTGTGTGTGTGTGTGTGTGTGTGTGTGTTTCTGGAGATCAATCATGCTCTCTCCTGGAGTTCAAATTCAGTCAGATTCAGATACTCCCTCACACACACACACACACACGCATGCACACATGCACACACACACACACACACACACACACACACACACACACACACTCTGAGACCTCATTACACTTGGCTGTTTCAGGCATATTGAACATATAAAAATGCAGGTGTAAATGCACCCAATATGCTTTTAAAACAGATTTAAATCTGGTCACTCAAACCGCTTCAGGAGGTCTCTTACCGTGGCTTGGCCGTCTCTCAAAGCCACATTTGACAGCCCCTCCCAGCACTGTGAAGGCTGCTCCCTCTGCTGTTCTGCTTATAGGGATGAACCACCCCTCACATTGCAGCCGCTAACGGAGGCATCGCTGCTCCCTCAGTTCAGCTCCTGACATGAATCTCTCCAGGTTCAGTTCAATAGCCTTCAGCAGCCTGGACGTTGATTTTCCCTCACCTCATGATTACTCATCATCTCCAGATACAAGTCACGCACTCAAAAAGGATGGTTCCTCAAGGGGTGAGTTCTATGTAGAATCATTTCAGTCCATTCTAAATGGTTCTTTGCTTGGTGAAATGGTTGGTTAGGCTGAAGGAGAATTTGATTGTGGAGAATATGGGTCTATATAGCACCATAAATGGTTCTTCTGTTTTTACAGTATCAAGCTATAGAAGGAGCCTTTTTGGTGTTAGAAAGAACCATTTTGAAAAATGTTCTATATAGAACCATGTACAACACATTATCCATCACTCTAAAGAACCATTTCATCAAGCAAAGAAAGCTTGTTACATACTAAACCTTATTATTTAGTTACTACAGGGATTCTAATGCAAACTGGTGGAGCTATTCTTAGGTTATAGAAGTGTGTATTAAAACATTTTTAAGGGGTTAAGTATGCAAAGTTTTTTTTTTAATAGAACCTATGTAGAACAGCCCCATGCCTTTATAGAGCCTAAGTAGAACAGGATAGCCCCCTGTCTTTATAGAACCTATGTAGAACAGCTTCCTGCCTTTACTAAAGAGCCCTTGAAGAACCATCAATGTGCACAACCAGGTATAAATAAAGTCTGAGTTGTTCAGAGCCAGTATCAGAAAATCAGATTCTTGCTCCACAGCCACAACAGGAAGCACAGTCTATGTGTGTGCGTGTGTGTGTATGTGTGTGTGTGTGTGTGTTCCGTGACGGCTGGGATAAAAAAGTGATGTAAGAAAGCCGAATTCTTCTGTAATAGAGATAAAGCAGACAGCCGTAATACAAAACTGCTTTAGTCTCGACTGACTAACTCTCCTCTATTCTGAGGTCAGCTTGTTCTACAGTCCTCTACCCTCTAACCTCCGTCCACCACTTACATCTGCAGTGTCTCTCCCATTTGTGTCCCTTACTCACACAGCTAAGCCAAGAACTCAGTTCAGTCCAGTTTTATTATATGGCACTTTCTACGTGTCACAGACTCTGAAGCTGAACGTGAAGTGGAGCATCCCACCATGGCCTGCACCAAGGCTTTTTTCCAGACCCAGGACTGCTTGCTGTGCGAGTTTGGTATGTTTGGTCAAGTGTGAAAGCTGTTTTTTGAGCCCGATCTCAAGTGCTCCTGAAATCAGTGGTCTGGGGTTCGTTTCCAGACAACTCTGGTGCGGCCCACTGCACGTGTGAAGCTACCCGCTCCCAGCGCCGCTGCATGATTGGTTCGTTTTGTAACGTGACGGCTTTGACTTATCGTGTCACTTCCCTTTTCAAGTATCATGTTGGTGGGGAGAGGATAGCTGTGAACAGTGCAGGAGATGGAATGCCTCAGATATTTGGAGAGAAGAAGGCATTCTCAAAATAGTAATAATAAGAATAAGAATAATACGTCTTTTACTATACTATACTATTTATATAGCACATTTCATGCATTAAATGCAGCTCAAAGTACATTACAGCGAAAGCAACAGAAAAAGATAATTAAAAACACAGAGAAAAACGGAGAAGGATAACGCTGCTGTCGGAACAAAACCTCATATCGCCATTTCTGATGTTTTTCAGTTTTTGACATAATTTGAAAATGCCTGTTGCCCTTTACACTGTTTATAAAATTTCATGACGAATGAACCAGAAGAAATGTCCCACAATGACTTGGAAAAAAGTCTGGTTCCATTGACTTACATTAAAAGTAACCTATGTTTTTTCCTTCTCCTGCAAAGTTACCATTTTGGAGTACGAGGTTTTGTTCCAACAGCAGAGATAAGTAAAAATATAATCAGGAATAGAACAACAATTAATAAAAAATCTAACAAATAAATGTAATAATAGAAGAGGAGCACAAAATGCACAGTGAGGGTCATATAAATTAAAGAATAAAGCCATTTAAGCAAGGATTCAGTTTTTAAAACAAAAATAAAAATACAACAATGGTTAAAATGTGCAGTCAGTCCACAGGTCACATTAATTTCTTGCATGTGAAAGCAAACCAGTGTTAATGAACCCCTCCGCCCAAACAAGCCCAGAATCCTAGGTGTGGAACCAAGTATCTGGGGCAAGTGTGAAAACACCCTGAGAGGAGCCAAGACTCAAAAGTATAAACTACATAAAAGCATGAGAGAGAACCACTGAGACGAACCGCTAGAAGAACAGAAGTAGCACTTAACCAGCATTAGCAAGTTGAGAACGTTGCCTGCTGAAAATATAATAGCAGTTTTGCAGTTTATGCTGCTGTTACACACATGGCTTAACGTGATCCTAAAGCATTGTTTTGGAGATAAGCTGGTGAAAAGACTCTTCTCTACACTCATAAACAGTCCAAACAACACAAGAGTGCCGTACTGTAATTTGTTACATTTTGCTGTAATTTCATTGGTTGTGCAGTTTAGGAGAGAGATGGAGAGATGCCTGTTTTGTGAGTATAACTCTAGTATCTTCTGTCTCTTCTCTAATCCCTCCATCCATTATAACCACAGAATAACTGTATTAAATGACCTCTGCACATAATGCATCTAATGCATGACGTTCCTCTGTGTGCGTAATCTGATTCGCAACTTATCAAATCTGCCGTCTCTACATTTCAGTGCAGTCATTGTTCAGAAGAAAGATACCCCCCCACATACACCCCTCTAGCTCTTAATGGACAAAGTCTTAAGCTTTCCTTGTGAATATTTGACGAACTCCAGAGTCCCTGGAGTTTGTGAAAGTCCTCTCCAGTCTAAATTCAAACTGTGGCTAGGAGTCGCTCACATGACCAATTTAACCCAGTGTGTATTAATGTTTTTTCGACGGTCTTAGTCAATTGTTAATGTCAGAAAATCATGTGATCAAATCGTAACAGCGATCATTGTTGTGAAAGCAAGGAAAATATAATGACTAACAAATATAAAAAGTATTGCGGCACACCACACCTGTTGCTAACAGGTGGATAAAATTAAACACAAAGCCTTGCAGGCCTGATAGACAAACTCTGGCAGTAGAACAGATTGTGCTGATGAGTAATGTGTAAAGCACTGGACTCTGGAACAGTGGAAATGTATTCTGTGGAGTGATTAATCACGCTTCTCTATCTGTCAGTCTGATGGACGAGTCTAGGTTGGGTTTGGTGAATACCAGGAGAACATTACCTGCCCGACTGCAGTGTGCCAAAGTTTGGTGGAGGAGGGATAATGATATGGTGTTGTTTTTCAGGGGTTGGCCTGGACCCCTTAGTTCTAGTGAAGGGAAATGTTAATGCTTCACTGTACCAAGACCAATTTTGGACAATTGTATTTGCTTCCAACTTTGTAGGAACAGTCTGGGGAAGACCCTTTTCTGTTCCAGCATGAGTGAGCCCCAGTGCGCAAAGCAAGGTCCATAAAGACATGGCTGGGTGAGTTAGGTGTGGAAGAACTTGACTGACCCACACAGAATCCCAGAAGAAAAGGGAACCAACTACACTGTAATGGCTATGGATTTAGAATGGGATTATATATCTTTATATATATGTGTGTGTGTATATATATATATATATATATATATATGAAATTCCAGAACATTCCAGAACATTTTTTTGATTAAAAAAATGGATCACTAGTGAGGTGTAAGGCTTGATACAGTTAAACATGGAAATTAGCGAGGACCCTCTGAAGGTACCTTTACTCTCTGTCGTCCCAGAAACCTGACATCAGCATGTTTTGACCCTGAGGAAAGATTGGAGAGCACACTTGACTAACACTCTAATTTGGTTCCAAACATCTAAATTTGTTTGCAGAGTGTTTCTGATCTGTTTATTTCAGAGGCTAAAAAATGTCTAATTCAGCTGGATGACTTTACGTAAATAATTACAGGTGAATCATTTCTCATGACGCACTTTCTGTGCTCGCAGGGTGGCAAAATGTGTGTGCATACACACTAATCCACACTAGCACAGCTGCATTTACACACAGTCCACAGTCATACAGAAGACATTCACTGTGCTTGTTTGACCACTATGTGAATATAAATGGTTGAACGTTTAAATTGATGTTTATTTTACATGGTGCATTTTATTTAATTCACTGTTAATGGTGAGCATCACATGAAAGCTTGCAGAAAATCTTGCAAAGAATGACTGACACTTAAGTTATCCAAGTATCTGCTTGCATTTAGTGATTTTAAATCATCTCGTACACAAATATATGACACATATAAACATTTGTTTAAAGTCAACCTGAAGTCAAAATTGACCTTTTTGCCTTAGTAAAAATTCACGTGCCCGATCATATTAAGCAAGATTCATCATATCATTTAATAGAAAAAAAAAAAATTCTTGTTTAAGAAGTCCTTCCATCAGAATGTAAGGACTTCTAAAATGTCTTCTTAGTTTTGATTACATCACAATTCATTAGTGGGTGGGGAAGAATATGTCAAAGTTCTTGAGAAACAACTTCTTTCCAAGTTACAATACATTAAGTTGCAAAATAAAAGCAAGAAATAACAGCTTGTCTTAATCAATGGAAAATCACTACACATTCTCCTTCCGTACCTTGACATATTTGTGAGTGTAGCACTTATTTGGCCACATACTACTTTAACACAACACAAGAAATGCCTGTGAGAATGAACTCTGAGTTGGATGGATGGATTTTTCCTACTTAGCAGTTGGAAACCTCTCAGTTCTGTCTTACTCATGTGAGACCCAGACTGGCTGCCATAGCCTTGACATTTCTGCAGGACTGTTTCTGAACAGGCAGAGGAGAGTTCACCTGGACAGGAGCCGGCAGGAGTGGGCCGTCACGGGGGCCGTTAATTAAGAGCAGGTATTTCAGATATTGCCTGAGTGTAAAGGTCTGCGCTGTGTGAGTGGGAGAGAAACCTTGGAGCTTCGCTTTCTGCACATGATTTACAGCAGAGTTGTGCAGGCCGTTGGAGCGTGGAGGAAAGGATTTAAAAAATGAAGAACAAGAAGATGGATTCAGGGAAAAGAAGGAGGGAAAGCAAAGCTGTAACCAGGCAACAGGAGGCCAACACCTCGCACTGGATATCATTTATTCTGATTTAGCCTGGAGCAAGGCTCCTTTGAGGAAAAAAGAGAAAACTGAGAGCAAATGAGAGAAGGAGAGAGAAGAGAGGGAGAGAAAATGAGAGAGAGATTAGGAGTGAATGAGGGAGGCAGACTGAGGGAGAAAATGAGTTAGATTAAGAACGAGAGGGCAGGCGTTGAATAAAACCATTTCTTTGCCTTTGCCAGTGGAACAAGTCAAGGTGCTCCAATCACACCATAAAGAAATTGCTGTGTTTCGAGACTCCGAGGTCACACAGTTGGGCGGCGGAGCTAATTAACTCCAAACGAAGGTGAAATGACTCCCGATTTGACAAGCAGAGTCCTTATAGGGTGTAAAAGCTTTCATGCCTTGTGGAGGACACTATGGGGCATGTAGGTGCCCTTTCAGAGCCAGCCAGTGTCCATATGACCTGCTGCCTATAGCACATCTGCCACAGACCAGGTCCAGGGTTTCCATTAGCTGGTAAATACTGATAAAAACTCTGCAAGACCGGTGAATTGAAATCCCTTTAGATGCAGTATTCTTTAAAATATTTCACCCAAAGTAACTATAAGTGTAGTAAATATAATGCTCTGGCAAACACCAGCAGTCCTGGAGATGGTCAACAGAGCACAACAGTAGGACGGTATTGTTGTGCATGTGGGGAAAAGACCACGTCCAGGACTGCTGGAGTTTAATGGACAATTCTACTGCTCTTCGCACCCAGACACACAAATAAAGCTTGGTTTGGTTGATTTCTTTCCTGTTTCTGTACCTACATGCACGACAATCACACGTTCACGGATAGATTAACAGTACGAGTACTGTTATTACTATACATAAGTAATTTTTTTTAGATATTTATACTTTTCTTGAGTATTTCTGTCTCTTAATATTTGTTACTTTTATTCATTACATTTCAAAAGAAAAATCTTTTTGCTCTTTTCACTCACTACATTTTTACTTTTGACTCACTACATTACACAGGCTCATTACTTTCGTTTTAATTATCTATTTATTTTTTTCTATCTGTTTATTTATGAATGTTTTAATCAGCCAGTATTATTCAGGCACCTAATGAAACTCCAATAAGAATCCTTCTGGGTGTGAAATGGGGGGAGGAGAGGAGTGAACCTGTGATTGGCTATTTTCACGACTTACAGACCCCAGCAGTGGGCTTGTGGGGGAAAAAGAAGAAAAAAAAATCGAGATGTGAGAATCCAAAGAAAGTGACAGCATTGAGCCAGCGCTCAATGCGATCGGTACAACTGAAAAAACCTGCATGCACTGCATTACTTAAAGAACTATTTGATCTGGTGTTCAGTATTGACTGCTAAAATAAAATTTGACAGTATTTTTTCTTAGTAGAGATTCCAAAATCTCCATATCCAATTCAAATTCTTGTAAAGGAAAGTAAACATGTAAGCGTGTTTTGGTGCGCTAGGCGAGTTAATTTTTAGGGTGGTGCAGGCAGTTCTACAATAAACCATTACGTACGCTCAGTTTCATGAATGTATGTCTCTAACCCTCAATAAAACGATATCGCTGTTGTTGGGACAAAACCTCGTATCTCCGTTTTCATCATGTTTCAGTTTTTGGCATATTTTAAAAATGCCTTGTCCTTTACATTGTGGGTAAGGTTCATGATGAATAAATGAAAAGGCCCAAAACTACTAAAAGTGTCTGGTTCCATTGACTTACATTAAAAGTAAAGTATGTTTTTTTTTTTTTTTCCTTCTCCTGTAAAGTTCTCATGTTGGAGATACAAGGTTTTGCTCTGACAGCAGCGATACGCTGTTTAGATTTGATTAGTTTGGAAATGATTTTTGAAGAAATACTTTTCTTTTTTAACTGTAATTACATTTTGGACCAGGTACTTTTCTACTTTAGTGAAAATGTATCAACTTTTACTTGTTTTTTTTTTATTTTTTTTATATAGGTAAGTTAATTAGTACTTGTACTTAAGTAAGTACTTCTGCCACCTCTGATCAGCCTGTAGATACATGTACTGATATGTGATAACACAATGTAGGTTTTGTGCAGCAACGACTAGAATTTTGCTCATTACCGGACACTGTGACCGGCACGAAAGTGTCCGAGCAAAAACACTGTTTGGGTTACACTGTTAAGGAGGATTGTCATTGAAAACCTTTACATTTGTGGCAGAGAAGTGGTTTGTATACACTACTGGATAGCAGATACCCATTAAGGGCAGAAGCTTATTTTGCTGAATGTAAGAAATTCAGTTTAATCCAAATGGACTCGGTAGAAATGAAGGAAAGCAGGAAAGCTTTTATCAGCTTAACTGTGCCTTCTTAAAACATACAGCAAGTAAAATGACAGTCTAAGCAAAGAATGAAAACTGTCTAGATTAGGCTTTTGTTGATTCAGCATTTGGTCATCTTCTTAACAATGTGTCCTGGACTATGACATTTGAATGTACTGTAGACATCTTACACGAAAGGCATCTGACATGCCCCGTAGAAACAGGGGCCTCAGAGCTGGGACACTGGTGAATCTGACTATTCTGGGCCTCTGTAGTTCTGAGTAATTTTAACATTCCCGAAGGTGTGAAAGACTGTCGTTGAATAGAGCAGCACTTTTGCACCCTGTGAGCACACAGTAGGTCAAATAGGGAGCTATTAGTTTGGAGCCAATTAACTTTGGCATCAGCTGTGCAACCTTAAAATCTTGAAACACCATGGTCATCTACAAATCCGTTTCTTGCTCTCAGCATCGTTCCTTAAAATATGTTATTTTGCCCCCGATCTGATCCAAGTACGTTAATGTTAAGTATCGGCCAACACTGATCTGATCTGATCTGACTTCATGGATTATACAACCAGGCAGTTTAGGGTAAGATATGCCAGTCTGCCAGTTAATAAAGCACGCATTACGTCATCATTGTCAATCTTTATTTAAGCTCGGCTTTACATCAGGGCTGCATGATTATGGAAAAAATCATAATCACGATCATATTGATCAGCACTGAGATGATAATTATCTAATGTGATTACCCGTTGACTTTGGAACCATCATGTATTAATTGAACTTTTTAAAGAACTTGTCTTTTTAACATTTCCTTGAACTTTCAATGCAATTCAGATAAAAAAAAGTAAAAAAATGATAAAAAAATTAAATATGTGATATGTAATATAGAAATATATGTACATTTAAATAAATAACATAAAAATAATAAATAAAATTATTAAATAATAAAATAAATAAGATTAACTTTAGTGTAGTGCACTTCTACAACCCACTGAAAACTACTAAGCATATGTAAAAAAAATAATAAAAATACATAAATAAATAAAAATAAATTAGACCAAAATAAATTAGATGAGTTTGGGATTTTAAGGAGGTGCACCACTGCAGAGGAAAGGGTTGCGCTAGGTTTATAACACAAGACAAAATGAGAGCATCATTGGGAAATGGAATGCGGAATGGAATGGAAAATTCTGTAACATTCTGGACTCTGGAATGTGTTTTTACTTTTTTGTTAAAGTGACTATTTAATAGTGTGTTTAATATTAGCTTATGATCAAATTTGACTGACTTATCCGATGTTGATTTGAATGTCAGTCACTTAAAAATTCTGCAGTATAATCAATCAGTCGGAAACAAAACCTTATATCCCAGTTTTTGTTATTTTTCCAGCTGTTGTTTACATTATGTCATGATTTGCGTTTTCATTTATATTTTTAGCCTACACTAGTACATTAGCACATACTGAGACATATTTACAGCCAAGATGGTAAAACGTTACTTCTATAAAATAGACATAAAATGGTGTAGCTCGGTGGTTTGACTTTTGTTGAAAGGACAAAATGGCTCAAAAAGCTAAAGAAGCAAACTTCAGCAAACTTGCCCTCCGCTACGTTAGCTTCGATGTGCTAATCTGCACGTCGATTTGGCTGTGAGTCACTTTAAAATTCAGCAGTAAAATCAATCATTCGGAAACAAAACCTTATATTTACCAATTTTTGTTATTTTTCCAGCTGCTGTTTACATTATGTCGTGATGGATAGACCAATAGAAGTTATCCTAATCACTTAGATTAAATTTCATTCCATTAGCATACATTGAAAGTTTCGAAAGTTTTGTCGTTCTCCTGCAAAGTTACTTTTCTGAAGGTACAAGATTTTGCTCGGACAGCGACAATGCACACATTTATACCACTTTAGTGGCTTATGAAAGTGCAGGTTGCAGATAATTCCCATTTGTGGTGCCTCTACAGCAGTGGCACAAATAGAGCGCAAAAAAAAGAAAAGAAAAGAAAGGTTTGGAACTGGATCGGGCGCAACATAACCAATATCCAGTCCATGTACCATTGGATCAGATCAGGACATCCCTGCTGATTAGTGGAGTTGACCTTGCAGAGTTTTTTTTTTTTTTTTTTATTGCTCACTTTGGTTTCTGGTTTGAAGTTCAGATTTGGATGATAACTAGTCGATAGCACAGCTGTCCAAGGCAGAATCATCTTTGTGAAATTGCCTCCTGCAAGGTCACGCTGGCCCTCAGTGTGTACTGAGTGACACAGA
>JAILXH010071496.1:7538-26739 GCA_023558415.1 Piaractus mesopotamicus | reverse complement strand
ACTTTGAATGTATAAAAGAGCATTCCATACCTCTAAAATGACAAGGAAAACCAACACAGAAGTGAATGTGTCGTCAGCCTTTGGCGCAAGGTTTATTCTGGACTTTTTACCCACACACAGTTTTCCTGTCGGTTCAACATAAGAGCGCCCTCTACCTCTGGGTGAAATTAGTATAACTCCTTTGTCTTAAAAGACTAAATTTGACATTCTCAGCACTGTCACAAAAATAAACAACGGTGTACTAATGTTCATAATAAACAACATGTAATAAATTAAGTCAAATAAATAAATAACAAATAAAATGTGAGGGTCCCTATTTTACTGAAACTAATAAACCCTTTTATTTTTCAGTCCTCTACACACAGACATGCACAAACATGATACAATCAAGTCGAAACAGGTCAAGTGACACATGCAGTCAGTGGTGTGTGGGGAGTGGGTTATTGTTTGTATGGAAATTCTGCCCTAATTCTCAGCTTTTCAGTGGTTTTAACCTCTCTCACCTCGTGTGTGTGTGCTCTCACTTGATCTGTGTGCCGGGACATAAGAAGTTTTAGAAAGGTATGAGTACTTTGTAAACTCCTATTCCCTTAAGTTAACTAAGAAAAAACTGTGTAGTGGCCTTAAAATAAATGTTTTCATCATAGCACACATTTAAACATACTGAAGTATATAAAAGTAAAAAGTAAATGTTTTAACAGATACATTAAACACTTTCCTATTTTGGTGATGTATGATGCAGTGGTGTATGGTGTGGTGACCAATGGTTGGTATTGGTTTTTGCAGAAAGACATATTAGCATAGACATGTGCAGTTTCATTTTATTCAGTATTCAGTTTCAATGTTACTCAAGTACAAATCTTCCAAAATAATACTTAACAGTGGGGTAACAGTGGGGGCATGTCAATACTGATTGTGGTCGCTCTATTACAATAATTTCAGCTCAAAGTGAAAATGAATAAGAAATAATAAGAAATAAATAAACATAATCATACATTTGATATTCGGCGCCAAGTATTATCCAAGTGATATCCAAGTATTATCTTAGCCCTCACAGACACTCTAGTCTAACCATTTCTGAAAAGATATCTGACCAGACAACTTTTTTGATAGCAAACATAAAAAAGAAGAGTCACAAAATTACCTAGTAAATTTTTTATCCACAAATGCTCAAATTTGTGAAGATATCAGAAATCTGTTACAATTTACAGTTATGTGAATAAGTAATTACACTCCATGAAATGTTTCTGTATCTTGGCAGATGTGGACAGTATTCGATCTTCAGTTAAACCATATGTATAGACACACGCAATGTGACAGAACAAAAGACAATGTAACTTTGACTTTCAATCATTTAAAAAAAATAAATAAATAAATAAAATCTTAGATGTAATTTTTGTCTGTTGTAAAAGTAAGTACACCCCTGGATTCAGTAACTGGTGCTGCCCCCTTTGGCAGAAACAACTTTACGTAGGCGTTTCCTATAACTGTCTACCAGTTTCTGACATCTGCTGGGAGACAGTTTTGCCCACTCCTCTATGCAGAATTCTTTCAACTGTGCAATGTTTAGGGACTTTTTTTGCATGTAGAGCCTGTTTAAAATCATCACATAGACATTCAAAGATATTCAGATCTTAGTCCATTCCATAACCCTCCACTTCTTCCTTTTGAGCCACTCCTTGGTGAATTTACTTGTATGCTTGAGATCATTATCTATTTCGTCACCTATTTGATAGACGGCCTCACATTCTCCTCAAGCACTCTTGTACGAAAGAGAATTCAAAGTTGATTCAGGCCAGCAGCCCCAAACCACAACATTTCCCCTGCCATGCTTTACAGTTAGTATGAGGCTCTTCTGATCAAATGTAATGCTTTTGGTACTGTGGTCAAATAAGTCTATCTTTGACTCGTCTGTTCTGAGCACATTGTTCCAGAAGTCCAGATCCTTGCCTAGATATTCATTAGCAAACTTCAGTCTTGCCCTGATGCTTTTTTAGGGGAGGTAGATGCATGCACTTTGACATCAACAGTGTTAAGAGCTACCTGCACACCTCATGTGTGAAACTCTGAGGTTCTTTAGCATCTTACAGTATGCTCTCTGGTTAATTTGCTGGGGTGGCCTGATCTAGACAAGTTGGCAGTGGTTTTAAATCTTCTCCACTTGCAGATAATCTTCCAAACAGTGGGATGATTGATTTTCAGTATTTTGCAAATCTTCTTAAACCCCTTCCTAGACTTATAGGTATCTACAACCAGTGGCAGACTCAGGCTGTTTGAAGGGCAGGGGTGAAAAAATAAAAAGGGCACCTACTGCATGACATAGGGCTCCACCAGTGCACAAAAAGCTATGATGAAGCAGTGTTTATCCCTCATTAAGATTAACATTATGTTTATTAATATTACGTGGCAGTGAAGAGGCGGAGCTGATCTCCTCTAATCGTGCACAGTTGTGCTGAATCAGAGCAGAACTGACTCTTTGAAAACTGGCCCCCTCTCCAGCACCTCCAGAGGTGGACAGGACGCTGGCCACGAACCTGAGAGAGAACAAATTACTCGAAGAAGGACTCTGTATTGTAAGGCTGAGTAAGCTGTTTGGGTATGAGTTGGTTTATGTCATTTTAAATGTGTAAATCAAGCATGTTGGTCCTCTCGTTCTGACTGTCTGTCAGTGTGTGTGTCTCTGTTCGTTTGGTCTCCCAGTCAGTGTCTGTCTGCGCCACGACAGGGAACCATAAACCTTTAAAATGTTTATTTCACAAACACCTCCAAAGTAAAACACAGAGGGAACTACTAATGGGTCACAAACACATAAACGCACAGATGTGATGATGTCAATAATACAGTTATGATTTGGGAGCTTGGTTCACACTTAAAAAGGATGGTTCTTCAAGAGTTCTTTAGTAAAGAAAATTGTTCTATATAGAGCCATGAACACTCAGAACCCTTTGCATGATTTAAGAGTCCTTTGTCCTTAGCACCAAAAGTATTCTTGTGCTGTTAGAAGCTTAACATTGTAACAATAGAATAATCGTTTTTGGTGCTATACAGAACCCTTTTCAAAAAGAACCATACACAAGACATTATCCATCAGTCTAAAGAACCATTTCACTAGGCCAAGAACCTGTTCATTATGTAAAGGGTTCTTTGAGTGTTCATGGTTCTATATAGAACCATTTTCTTTACTGAAGAACCCTTGAAGAACCATCTTTTGTAACAGTGTAGTCAGTAGTAGTCATTCAGGTTCATTGAAAAAGCAATTGACACCAAACTTTTAAGTCCTGGGGCCATTTTGTGCAAATTACGCTAACACAATATGCTGAGGGAAGGATTTAACACTTCGCCTGGATTTCCAAATTAAGTCCACAGGTTAGCATAAAATCAGCTAAGCAGAGTACCTGTTTAGCATGCTCTTCAGCTAGACATCTAGGCTAAAAAATGTGGGACAGCTCTTTGTAAAAGCACTTACAATGTACATAAGCTACATTAGGATTTACTACTGCATCATTAGTAAAACTCTATTCTATTGTAACTGTATTCTACCTCACACACTGGAGTAGGATGTCTGGGTTACAGCTAAGACTGTATTAAGCCCCCTCTGACATCTGAACATTCTAGAGACGGTGGTGCAAAAACTTGGTGTCATCAGTGACAACAACTTTGTCTTTTACTTTCAAATACAGCTAACCTAACATAATCTAACCTGACCTAAAGGGTACATTGACAGGGACAGTGCAGTGGAGATTAGATTAAAATGCTAGCTAGATATTAGCCTAACTTCGGCCCCTTTGCAAAAACGCAGAAAAGATTTGTTAGCAGCCATACAATGTGTTTTAAATGTAAGCAGGGTTTGTGAGGTAAATTCAAAGTCCTATCAAAGTATTTGGCAGCACTCCAAGACTGTCATCATGGCATCCAAGCTTGCCCTAAAGGACACCCTGTAGGGGAGACTGTAGGGCACTGCATCTCATTTTCTTTACTGGGATTTTTTTCTCTCCATTGCAAAGGCACTTCATTGTGTTTTCTCACTTGGAAGGGCATCTAAGAGTTTTTTTCATTGGCACCTGTAGGGAACATTGTTTATCACATTGTGAAAGCACTTATATGGCACCATATGACATTTTCTATTACACATATAGAGACACCCTTCACAGCACTGCATCACATTTTATCAACAGGAGGGGCATTTCTCTATTATAGGAGCACATAATTGGGAACGTCATCATGTTTTCTCACCTGGAGGAGTACACTATACAACATTGCATCCCATTTTCCCTACTGGAAAGGAGACATTTGGGACACTGTAATGGTGGCATAGAGGGCACTGCATAACGACACCCTTTTCCTTGGACCCATAGAGAACATCAAGTTTAGACCATTATAAGGCCACCTTACAGGGCACTGCATCACATTTTCTCCACTAGAAGGGCACTCATTAAGACAGAATTTTCTTGCTCTAGAGGGCACACTATCATAATTTATTGCATGTACGGGGCACCCTAGAGGGCACTCAAGCATTTTTTCCCATGTGAAGGGTAGACAACAGGGCACTTCCTCTCGTTTTTGCCATTCTACACTCTTTAGCTATGATTTTTCAAACGCTCCCAAACCCTCTCTCCGAGTCCGCCAGTGTCTATTGCCTTTTTCTGAAGGCCTCATAAAGCTTTTGTGATCTAGGCATGATGATACCACACAATCCAAAAACAAAGATCAAACCAGACCAGTCTGAGGTTTAAAGAAGACGGTATGGTATACTAATCATTAGAAAATACTTTATGATTGTAATTGTAACTGAACATTGTAATTGTTACTGATCCAAAAATAGCCTTCACTGGTTTAAGTATAGTAAGGAAAGTACAATAACTCAAGAATTTTCCACCTGTCTGTGGGGGCGTGGCTGCACGCTTTACGTGTATGTAAAACCCAGACAACCCAGACCCCATCTCCTCACTGCAGCATTTAACCATGCTACTCCACATCTCTGCACTCCTCTACCTCCTCACCATGTCAAGTAAGACCCTTTCCGCTCTTTTATTCTGCTCTACAGTAATACATGTTGTACATTGCTGTGACATTTGTTTCTCAGGAGCTATGGACAGTGGTATTATTGGAGGAAAGGAAGTTAAACCTCACTCCAGACCCTACATGGTGTCTGTTCAGCATAATGGATGTCATACATGTGGAGGAATACTCATCAGAGAAGACTTTGTACTGACTGCAGCTCACTGTCTGAAGTGAGTGTCTCTTTGCTTTAGTACTCAACATGGAAAGATACTAATATGTGGCGTGTAAGGTCGCGTCAGTGACCACAAGAAAGTGGCTTTTTTTGTTGCCCTCACTGATCAGATCTAAATGATAGCATGCGCTAGGCTGCAACAACATCCTTAAAAATAAAGGAGCCAAAAATTTTTCTGCTTAAGTACAGAGACAGAGAAACATACAGACCAACAATTCAATGAAACACTGCACACTTAAAAAAGATGGTACATCTGTCTAAAGAACCCGCCTCCAAAAATAACAAAGTAGTTACCTTAATTGACTTGCCAAAAGAACTGTATGGAAACGTGTGGGAAAAATTGAATTCAAATGTCTTTAGCCTATGTGTATGTAAGGTTTAGGCCTCAACTGTATGCCATCTAAATATCACCAGTATCATTAGAGGTTGGTACACATTATTTCAAAAATCTTGATCATTAAGCAACCTTTCTAAATCTCATATAAACAGGGATCTCAACCTAGTGATTCTGAATTGGGACCACAGTATTATCTATACAACAGTACTGTCTATATGTATGTTAGCCTTTTTGTAGCTGGTTTTAAGCTGTTCTTTTTTATTTCAGTCAATGAGATGTTTGTCACACAACGTCACCTGCAAACTTTACATGCTTTAATATTCTTTGAACAGTACCAGCAAACCTGATGTTGGTCGCCACAATCTAGAGGTCGTTCTGGGGGCTCATAATATAAAAAAAACAGAATTAAGTCAGCAGAGAATCCAAGTTAGGAATTCCATCAGGCATCCGAACTACAATAAGTATACGACTGCAGGTAACTGGAAAAACCTAACTGTGGACATTATGCTACTTAAGGTATGACATGCTGGCCTTGGGCTTTCTTCCATTATTACTGTTATAAAGACTTAAACACTCATTTCTCTAACTCGCTGTCTAAATTATGCCTTACAGCTGAAGTCCAATGCTAAGCTGAATGACTTTGTTGAAGTTATGAAGCTTCCTGGGAAGAAAGACAAGACACCAGCTGATGTAAAATGTACCATAGCAGGCTGGGGCATGAGACAGCCTAACAGCATGGAATCTAATGTGTTGATCGAGACTTCACTCACAGTGCTACCTCAACCTAAATGTGAATGGATTTGGCAGATGTACTATGACTCTGCTTGCATGATGTGCACTGCTACAGCTGAAGACAACACTTTCTGTCAGGTACGGCAGTCTGGCACTCGGATACGTGGGGCTGCTTTAAATAACAGACTAATACAAATCATTAATCAAATTATTTACAATAATTTTTTTTTTTTTAATTACATCTCCCTCTCTTACACAGGGTGATTCTGGAAGTCCTCTGGTGTGTAAGTCTAAGCTGCAGGGCCTAGCCATCTACACACCACAAGAGAGATGCAATGACCCTAGGTACCCTGGGGTCTATCTCAAAATTTCCGCATTCCTGGACTGGATTAAAAAGGTCATGAGAAAAGAGGTCTGAGGCTATTAATGTACCCCAGTGGAAACAAACACTGCTGTATTTTATATTCACAGTTTTTAATAAAACTGACCATTTAAAAGCTACTGATGTCTTTCCTTTGCAGTTTGCGCCAAATGAAGCCAGGTGCATTTTAATACTCACAAACTTAAACATTCATTTAAGACTCCTCTTTTTGTTCATTTGGATTTTGGCTGTAGCAAATTAAAGTGAACTAACCCTAGTAAACTAATGGCTAAATGGTGGAAAGGAGATCAAAACAATGTAAAAATTAATGTTCCTTGAGTTACTTATACAAAAGCAATAGATGCTGCAAAAAATTTTCACAGTATGCAAATTGAGTGTTTTTAGTAAAAACTATCCCTTACTTTTACAAATAACTGAATCAGTGTGCTCTTCTTAAAAATGACTCTCACTATTCAAAAAATACTATTTTATTGTAACAAAGAAGTAATGGACACAAATATAAAAACATTATTCAGAGGCATAATTTGGATTTAAAACTAGCCACTTTGTTGATGAAGACACTCCAGCTCCTCTGATTCAATCCTCTGAAGTCAAAATACCCAACCACTGAGCTTCCTCCAGCTGGCTGTTAGAGAGGCACTGTTGCCTCTAAATGATCTAGAACCCTGAGCTTGGACCTAGCGAGATCCTAATGTGCGCTGTAAGAGACTCTGGGCTTTGAATATGCTCGTCTGACAGGAGTCCAAGTCTTGTCAGCTTTCTTTCTTTTTGGACTTCAGAAAGGGCTGGTGAAGCACATCATACAGCCTTCTTGCCTAAAAAAGACAGGCATGAAATGAGAATTTATGTTTGTATGTTTAAAAAAAACAAATATAACCTACAAACTGTTCACAATCTCTCTGTTGAACTGACCTTTTGAGGGCCGAGTCCAGGGCACAGCACTAGCTCTTCCTTTGATGCATTAATGATGCCCTCCAAAGACTGTAGAGAACACAATGCACATTAAAACAGTGAATCCAATTAAAATAAGTTCAACAGATTTGTTTTGTCTGGAGGAAGGCCACAAACATGTTCATCCAGAACAAGTGCTAAAAAGTATATTATTATCTTTTCTAACTGACTATAAATTGTGACATCAGAAATAGGCGCCCTTACAGAGAATGTGGACAGCAGTGTGATGGAATCAGTCTTGTTGATGGACTTCACTGTGGTCAGACAATCAGTAACCTGCCAGGTTGAAAGAGAATAACAGGTGTATATTGGTTCATCTGGTTGAAATTCTTCCTCAGGTATGAGTTTTGTCTGTTGTATCAGTATGTCACATATAAATGAAGATACGCAATGTACAAATGTTACAAACCACATTAACATAAGCTCATTTAGCTAAGAGTCATGGGTGTTTCAGTCACATTTTAAATGAAAAAACAGCAGTCCCTTAATCAGCTCCTGCTGTCTAGTCTGTTGCATCTGAAGTACTCCAGTTTGTTTGTGAAAAAGCAGACATTAAGGAACGTCCAGTCTTTTGGGGTTAGTCTTAGCCTAACATGGACACCAGACCAATTGCTGTGCTGCCTCTCGTATCACCTGAGAAGCTGCATGACTCGGCCTTGTTCGCAAAACAAGCCCTGGACCAGCTGGTACACAATAGTGTGAATGACAGTAATATTTTTCATTCCAGCAGTGCATGATGGTCGAAGGCACGAGAGTATGGGAGGCACACATGAGACAAATGACATCTGATGAAATTTGACAAAGCTTCAGTTGGCTTTCTATTCGAATTTCCCATTCAATCTTAAATGGAACACAAATTCAAACAAAAAGTTGACAAAGCCATTTTCAGCCTTTTTAAAGATTGAATTAGGATGTGAATCAACTTTTAGCACCGTTCTTGCTGGGCCTGTTAGACAGCAACATTGACGTAGGTTTATCTATATATTGTTCAGTTTATTACTATTTTGCACAATGAACATATTTTAGATTTATTTTGCTTGTTAAAAATGTTTCTTATTAAAAAGTGAAGCCGCTGTTAATCTACAAAGGATTATTTAAGCATCTAAAATCATTTTTCAGTGAAATATACATATGATATATGCTCAAACCATCAGAAATGTTAGTAATACCATGAAATAAATTTTTAGTCATACTGCCCACTACTATTTCAATAAATCATGTGAGAGTGCATATGTGCAGCTGGTGCATTCTGACCTTAGAAAGGTAATCCTTCTCTACTTGCTCTTTAAGTAGATCTGCAGGCTTCTTCTCATAAGATTTGTATGTCTCCAAGTAACGGCCAGCTTCTTCAGGGCTTTAGAAAAAATGCATACAATGTTGTTTTTTTCGTAGTTGTTACTTCATAGCACAGTGTTATAAGTGGCAATGCAGCTCACAAAAGTGAACCTGTTTCCTCAGCTCACCTCCAGGCCAATATGAGCGTGCAGTCAGCCATGATGCAGATTCGAGCCAGTTCCTTTAGCGCATGATGAGGGTCTTTCTGAATCAACAAGAAAATAACAAAGGGCAGAATGTTCTTAAAAAGCTGTCTCTCAACCCTCTCCAGCAAAAAAGAAACAGAAACAGAAAGTTAAAAGTGTAGAAATCTATTAAAAAGCAGTCCAATCTCACTTAAGGGAATGCTGGACAGATACAGGTTTGAAAGAGAGGGTGAGAGACGTGCAGACAAAAAGTGAGGTACACAAATGAAAATCAAAGACAAACATCAAAGTAGGAAAGAGAATCAAAGCAGAAAGCCGCAGACTGAGTTGTAACAGGATCTACACACAAGCATGACACGCACCTATTTTAATTCTAAAAAACATAAATTGGAAAGATCTCGCATCTCCAAAATGATCACTCTACAAGAGAAGGAAAAAACTTTACTACTACTTTACTTTTAATGTAAGTCAATGGAACCAGACTTTTTTCCAAGGCATTTTTGGGCATTTCTTCTGGTCCATTCATCATGAAATTTAGACACAATGTAAAGGACAACAGGCATTTTCAAATTATGTCAAAAACTGAAGAACAACAAAAATGGAGATAGGTTTTGCAGCGATAGCAGCGATATATGCTAGTAGTACTCAGATATAAACAATTGTAAATGTGGACACCAAAAGGTATTTTTAGATGTTTTAATCAATATTCCAAGAATTCTGTGAATGTTTTTAAATGATAAACAACATTCTGTAACTATCTAGTTACATATTTGTTTTGTGAAGCTATCTGTCTTAAGATTTGATTTCCACTTTTGAAATATGATAAATTCTGGATATTAACTTAAAGGGGCCATATCGTGGAAAAGCAAATTGTCCTTGCTTTTTTATAAAAGGTTCATGTAGCATGTCAACATTCTTGAAGGTTTCAAAACATACCATTCACTCTCCCGTCCATGTAAGAAAAATTATCGTGATAAGTCACAATACAATATTATTGAGATTTTAAACATATTGCAGTAACATATATTGTGATATACTGCTATTTACTACCTTTTTCCAGCTGCAAATACAACCAGGTTTTTGTCGGCAATCTTCCTTTCTTGTGCTACATATTGCCACGCAAAATATCGTCATAACATGCCATATAATTTTTTTTCCCCCACCCCTAACTGCCTGTAGCAGTTTATCTCTGCTTATACATACTAAAGTTGTAAGGAGCGTTTCAGCAGAGTCTGCCCTTTGAATTATGCAAAACACAGAGCAGCCAAATCAGGGCACAGCTCATTTACATATATTGGTAATTTAATTGCAAGGTATAAAGAGAGGTTGGGAAATGGTCATATGAAAATTAATTATGATTGTTTCTGGTACATAATAACATTTAAAAAAACATCATAAGTGAGCCTTATGATGAAAAAATAAAATCAAAGAAAATTGTAAGATATGAGCCATTTAATGTTTGATGTTCTACAGTTTTCTCTGTCATTTCAGAATCTTCTACAGCTCTGTCCACAGGTCACGTCTTCATTTTATTTACCGCTTCCTAGCATTCTACTCATCATTTGAAAGCTGTTAAGTTGCACATGAGTGCCATATTAAAATCATTTTATACAATTGCCTGCAACCAGACTGGCTTTATACTATTAAAATATATTTTTAAACATATATTTCAACAGAGTTTGGTAGAAATGAATGACTGCTCACCACATCAACCTGCACAAGCAGCACTCGGAGTATGAAAGACTGCCCCAACTGCTTCAGCCGCTCATGGATGTAGTTTGGATTCAGGTTATGGTACCGCAAACTGTAGATATAGAAAAAAAAAAAGACAGATTGCAGATTGTTGCTTCAGTTTCTCTGGGGGAAAAAAGGAACTTTTTCACCAAATTAATTATAAATCTGTATTTATGTTTGTTACATGAACAATGCTACAGGAAACCTATTTTTGTGATTCTGTGGGGCTAATTATATTTTGCAATGCAACTTTGTACCTCTTTGTTCTCCCTCTTCTGTGAATTCAGACTAATTTCTTTGCAAAAGCATGAGGAGTACACTGTGGTTTCGCACCTCTGCTGATGCTGAAACACTGCACATAACACATAAAGACCACTACCTGAGAAAGAGAGCACATGTTGTTCTACCCAAGACATAGTCAGGCACCACTTCTCCAAACTCCCATGGAACACTCCTGACAAACTTCAGAATCGGGTTTCCTCTCTGTAGTGGTGGAACACAAAACATACAAATAAGCCACAAGGCTATGCAGGCAAATGCATACTGCCAAAACATGAACAAGACATCTGGACTAGTCTCACTGGTCTCTTAAATCTGAGAAACAAAATGCCTAAAACAGATTACAAAGACTAGCCATTCATTTAACTTCCAGGTTGAGAATGGGAAATAAATACAAGCTATTCATTTTTCATCATTAAGAAAAAAAAAAAAAAAAGTACACTTACAGAAAATTACACAGAATATATATATATATATATATTTTTTTATTTCAGCATTTAGGGTGTTCACCCTTTGCCTTTATTACAACTTTTTTTATTTTTGTCTTTAGGGGACTTGCTTACAGATTTTAAAAAGAAGTCCAGTGCTCTCACCTGCAGTCCATAAAACCTTACTGGCCATCTCTGTTAATTTTAATGTTAAACTTCAGTGTTCTAGTGCAAATTTTCTTCTTTTTTTGTCTATTTCCTTTTCTCAGTAACAGCTTCTTGACAACTACACATAATTTCAGATCCATAGCATTGAGTTGTCTTGCAAGAGCACTAATCTTTTTGGAAACTCCTGTATCTCTCTCTCTCTCATATATATACGTATATATATGTGTACATGTGTACATACACACATATATATACATATATATATATATATATATATATATATATACACACACACACACACACACACACACATATAGACACATATGACACATTTGGGAACAGATTTTGTTGGGAGGACACAGCTGTAACTCACTGGTCTTAAGATTGAAAAGATGGAAGAGCTAAATTGGCAGTAGATACGCAAAACTAAAAAGTGGACAAATGAAAGACAGACTTGACACACTAAGAGATGAAGGTTTTTGTGTAATTGTTTTTGTTTTCCTGACATTGAAAAATGAATAACCTAATGGCCATTTTGACTAGAAATTAAATAAGCAAAGATCTCAGACTTTTGCACAATAATATTTATAATACAACAAACTATATACAATACTTTCTCAACGGCATGGCACAAAACCCGCACTTTATGATTCTGACACACAAAACAGCTCCGTACCTGTCTAGGGCTGACAATTATGCTGTTCCCGGACCCTAAAAGATGTGAGGTAACACAGAGTTCCTCTGTGCTTTGACCTTCCTCCTTTTTCTTCTCTCCTCCTGCCAGACCCTCCTTCTGCATCTCTGAAACTGTAGCGGTTTCCGATGCTGCTTTACTGGGTCCCGGACCCTCATGCTCGCTTGTTCTGGTCTGAGGTTTTCCAAAGTCTGTGGAAGATTTTGTAACCGATTCACATTTGGGAGGCATATCCACTCTCTTGCCTGCATCTCGGTGCCCATCCTGAGTCTTTGGTCCATTGGCAGCTCCTCTGCTTTTGCTCTGGACGATAAACTCTGCATAGGATAATGGCTGGCCAGCAGCTTGGGGGGCATTGTGGGTGGATGAGGTCTCTCCATGGCTTCCTTTTGATGAAGGCTTGAACAGAGATGCCACCTGCGGGGACACACTGGATGTTTTACATCAAACAAACTGTAGAGTTTCATACGCAAAACCAGTGACCTTGTGGAATGGAGACTATTTGTAACCTTAGTTACAAAAATACTTTTTTGTGACCGGTGACGCGATTTTCATCAGTCGAGTTAGGCCAAATATTGACAGTGTTAAAATATAGTGCAGAGGAGGCTAAATGTTTTCCTGCAGAGAGCTGGTTAGGTTAGCTAACCTCTGCACTGTGAAACAGTAAAAAAAAAAAAAAAAATTCTTATTTGTGGAGCAAAATGTTTGGTTCAGTCCTTTTTGTCATTTAAAAACTCCTATGCTGTAACAGATAGGAGCTTGGTTACTAGCTAGTGTTGCTCTGCTAACAGTTACCACGCACAACGAGGCTAACGTCGGCTTCTTATTCACCAGCTTCTTGTTCGAATTTTCCCGTTCCACCTTAAACGGCGCAGCAATTATTATTACAACGCCTCAGGCGCCAGAACGTAACGGCTGCCCTACTTAAGGTGGAACGGGAAAATTCGAAAAAGAAACTGACTTTTCAGACTACAGTTAGCTAACTAGCCAGCTAATTGCAAAAACAGAGGCTGGGAATCTCAAACTAAGCCGAATTATTATTACAGGTTACCCACCGGACTTCTTTCTCTGCTGAAAGCAGAATCGTCAAGATTTATTTTAAATTTCTTGTTTTCCATTCCTCAAAAACGGAAAACAGGGAGTGTGAGGTTATACTGTTTATACTAGAGGTAGCTACTGTTGACACCAGAGGAGCTACAGACAGGTCTGTCTGTCGAGCACAGACACATCGATGGCCACACAGATCATTTACGGGTATGAACCGAAAGGGGGCGCCACAGTCCTCCTGTTTTCCGCCTGAAGAGTGCTGATGCACATCTGTTCCTCACACATGAGGGGCATTTCACACTGGCTTTAGTTACGCTGTGAGAGGTGTGCTCTGATTGTCTTACAGACAAACACAAAGCTTTCACTTCAATTAAGTAATCACATGTTTTTAATCATTTTGATTAACAATCTAATTATTTTAGCCCCGAACAGCAAAGCGTGTTTTGAAACGAATTACAACCAGTGAAATGGTGAAAGTGTCTTTAAAAATTTAAATAAGAAAAGTACACTACCACATTTCATCTGTTTAATCCCTAAACTCTTTCCCACCACTTAAAATTAGTGTCTTAAAATTTACTAACGTATTTATCCTTGAGGTCAGTTTGACCACAGGAATTTTAAACCTCCAGAAAATAATTAGAATTAAAATTGTTACCAAAGTTATGTGTCAGGTATCTCTGCAAAAAAGGCGTTGAATTAGACGCGTTAATCCCTTAAAATCACAGGTTTACTACATACTAAAGGGACTTCAGTGCAAACTGGTTTAGCTATTCTTAGGTTATAGAAGTGTGTAATAGAACATTGGGCCCGCTGGTGGGCCCTGGCCATTTAATGGGGTTAATCACTGAATGGGGTAAAATAGACCCCAAAGCTAGGCGGGTTAAAATAAAAATCCAGCCCTTAATTATTATGTTTTCATTATAATAAGTGAATTGCTATGCCATTATTTTACAATATTAAGTCATTATTTTGAGATATGATCTCATAATTTTGAGATGCTAAGCCATTATTTAGAGATACTATCTCATTATTTTGAGATGATGCTATTATTTTGAGATTTGATTTGATTTTGAGAAGACAAAATAATGTCTTAGCAATTCATTTAAGAATAAAAAATAATTATAAGGTTCTGGATTTTTTTTTTTTCTTTCATTTTAGGTGGCTGGAATGGACTTGCATATCTATTTGACTTTGACTGCAGCTTGTTTTCAGGTTTTGTGTGTGTGTGTGTGTGCGCGCTTTTTCCTTTTTTGCAGTGAAAAGAAGGGGTAAGGAAAATAAAGTGTTCTGCAGACAATTTTTATATAAATGTGCCGATTTGGATTTAGTCCATGAATTTGAGTCGGTGTGTCACATGCAAAGCTGGAGAATTATAATAGGGGATATTTCCCAGAACAGTATAAACTAAAAAGATTTTTATCTGGAGGAATTAAAAGCAGTTCTGTGATCTACCGATAGAGGGTGCTGTTGATTAAAAAGGGAAACGGCATGAAGTGCGTTGCTAGTTAATGAATTTAAACAAATGTTTGCGAGTGTGTTTCAAGCAAACTGCAATGTATTTACTGTGTTTGTTTCTTTGTTTATATATTTGTATTGTTGATCATGCTCAGAATAGAGTTACTCTGTATTAAACTTCAGTGTTTTTTGTGTCTGATTCGTTTATTTCCTTTGATTGCATAATAGATTCATATTGTTTTTCTTGTTCTTCTGTGTGTACACTCCTCATAAAAAACCTAAGGAATTTGATTGGGAGTCTGACTTGAGCAGTTAGAGACGGCAAGAAAAGGGAAGTATACATTACAGTTCCCAAAAATATATTCTAATTCTGTATTTGTGGACTAAAGCATGCACCTCATCCCAAATGCAGCATGTCATCTGTACCTACTGGAGATAATGACACACTCACACTTCACCCTTATTGTAACTGACTGTATCCCAATAAAAATGACCCTTGTGCTTGCACTTTTCCATGCGGCGATAAAAAAGTCTGTGGTGACATTAATCAGCAGTGGCCTCTTTAGAGAACAAGTTCCCTCAGTCTTTTGTAAAATTCTGCACCAGGGACATCTGCCACATGATCAGTCCAGTGCGACATGACAGCGGCCTGCGTCCAGCTTTTGTCGCTGAAGTAATGGTGATGATGTCATCAAGGCCATCGTCCGCCTGTCACCTCAGATCACAACTTATTAGATCACACACACACAGGCCTGCTCTATCACTATGTATGCATATAAAGAGAGAAAAAGAGAGAGAAAGAATCAAAGGGGAATTTCTGCTGAATTAAACGTTAAGATGTAAACATATCATTCAGAATTGTTCACAGTGGTGGTGATAGTAACCAGACGTCTGAAGAGTACATACACTCTTAAAAAAGATGGTGCTTCAATAGTTCCTTAGTAAAAAAAAAAAAAAAAAAGGTTCTCTATAGGACCATGAGCACTCAAACAAACCTTTGCATGATTAAAGGGTTCTTTGCATCTTTGCAAAGTGCTGTAAATGATTCTACATAGAACCTTTTTAAAAATGTTTCTTTATAGCACCCAAACAGGGTTCTTCTATTATGATGTCAAGCTTGTAACAATAGAAGAACCCTTCTAAAAAGGTTCTATATGGAACCATCTTTAGCACATTCCATCAAATTTTTCATCAATCTGAAGAACGCTTTCATGATGCAAGGAACCCTTTAATCAGGCAAAGGGTTCTTTAAGTGTTCATGGTTCTATATAGCACCTCTTTACTAATAAAAACATTGATTTTTTTTAATAGTGTACAGGGCGCTGTAAGGAGAAATAGCATTATATAACAACATAGCATTTCGCACTATTTTACCATTATTAACTTTACTTATATAAATTCAGAAGATACATGTGGGTTGTTTTGGATATTAAATAAAATGGCTATATTTATGTTGTGGACATTGTGACCCCTGGTTCTTACCACCACCACTAAGAAGAAATCCGAGTTGGATTTATTTAAATTTTGGAGCACCATTGGAATTCCTCTTTAACTTAATTTCCACAATATAGTCTCAAACTTAGCTCCACTCTGGTCCTCTACCAATACAGCAAAGCAGGCAGATGGCAAAAAAATTCATAAATCCTTTAGTTAGTATATAAACACACAGGGATGCATCCCTATCAGTCAATGAAGCTACTCTGCAGAGTTGCATCATCACTATCATATCAAGTGTTGACCAAGTGTTTTTTTTTTACACCATTTCCAAATACTAGCTTCAATTTAAATTGTGTGAAAATTACATGACAAATTGACCAATGTAAACTGTCCAAAATAATAATACAAAATTGTCTTACATTAGCAATAAAAACAAGATCAATAATACAATGTTTCTGCTCTAAAACTATTTTTTGGAGATGGAAGGCTTTCTTATGGCTACATATTCCTCTTCCCAATTTGGAGTATATGTTACTTTGGTGTTTCATTAAAGGTTATCTAATTAAGAAGCTTAAAGTGTATGGGACAGCTGTATTTTAGGCACTTTACACTGTAGGGGGCTATGTTTGTGTATGTACGTGTGGAGGATTCGGGACGTCCCGTCACTGGCCCAGGGTCCCACAGACAGATGGTGTCAGCTTCATTCTGAAAACACTGTACAGTGTGCCAAAAACAAGTACACACACACAACACCTCTGGCATCACTCCAGCGCATGTCAGTCACTTCAGACGTCTGTCAAAGAGTGAAACACACTCAAACACATTGTCTGGTATAACTACAATTATGGCAGTTTTCATCTGAACTCTGTTATAGCTGTTTCCTCTCGAGGACTCGCTAAATGCCCCTACAACAATAGAATGTTTATGTTTTGTTTCATAATGTGGAGCACAAATATTTTTCCTTAAAAGGCCCATAGCCTGCATTTTTCTTGCATTGTTTCCCATAAGGCTCATAATATTTGTATGGTTTTATGTGCCAAAATTGGTTATAATTCATTTTTACATGAGTATTTTCCAACCTGTTTTTATCCCTTCGAATAAAACAGGCTGTTTATGTTGCTGATATAAGATAAATTAACTGTTGGGATTAGCTGTCCTGTGTTGTACCCCATTCAAAAAGCACTCAGAGCTAAAACACTCTTTATAACTTCAATATAAATAGGCGGAGCTAAACTGCTGTTGCCGGAATATATGGATATATGGAAGTTGGGTCTCATGACATCACAGATACAAATAATTCAAAATGAGCTGTTTTTGCAGCTTAGTTTTTCTATATGGACCATAACGTTTAGATCAGGGGTGTCAAACTCAACCTTTAAAAGGGCCATATTAAAAAAATTCAGCAAATCTGTGGGCCAGCTGTGTTTTTATTTTGTTCTTACTTAACATTGTGCCATGACCCGAACTGGCTATTGTTTATTCAAAACATGCCAAAACTGCAACAGCAAAATAGGCACTGAATACGTATTCAAAAATAATTCTAAATACAAATAAATTTCTTTTCTTTTTGAGTAACTGCTGGCCCATAGATTGTTGATGGGGGAAGGTGGTCAGAATGCATAGTATGTTACAGTACATGCTGGGGACTGTAGTGCATCTACATTAACATATATTAGAGTTTATTCCTTCTCATGTAAAATGACCAGTGATTTACTGCTCCTAATTTATAAAATCAAGTGTGTTGATTGATTTCAGTCTGAAAATGTTCATTGTGAAAATGAAAAACTACAGATATTATGAATTCTGATGATTGATGATGATTCATCATTACATCATCAGTCAAACTTCATTTGATTTACTCTTCATTTTAGACTCAGTCTCAGCACACAGCGAGGCAGATTAAGGAGGAGTTTGAGAAATTTCACCAGTTTCTATGAGATGAAGAGGTAGCCAGGATAGCTGCACTGAGGGAGGAAGAGGAGCAGAAGAGTCAGATGATGAAGGAGAAGATGAGCAGAGACATATCACTTTCAGACACAATCAGAGCCAACCTTTCTTCACTAATTTTGATTTTGGCTTCATATTCATATGAAATGACATATATATGTTTGATATATGGACCAAGCTAGTTCAAACTGTGGTCTCACAGAAATAAACATATTTACAAAATCACCATTTATAAGATACTTTCTACTGGAAGGTGTTAAATTTCAACTAAAAATAAAAAATAAACAAAAACAAAAAATAACTTTTTTTTTTTTTTTTTTGCATTTTTCAATGTTGTTTTTAAAAACATTTATATTAATGAAGTTGAAGATTTTAGATTTACCATGATCTTAATTTTAAAAAACAAAAACTTAATTCAAGTAATGCTTTAGCATAAGAGTTTTAGCCCATAGATGGAGCCTTATTTTCACCACACCCCTGCATTTTAGAGCAGGAAGTGAGACTGCATCCCTGTTCCTCATGGCCACATGGTGAGCAGTTAGATCCCATTGTTTTGAAGTAAATATTACCAGACTCGGAACATCTGTGTGTAACATTGAGAATTTTCATTACTGAAATACATATTTACTGCAATCAAGTAAACATTTTTGTGTTTTAATGAAACCTGTTATGATTTAATGTGTGTACAACTGTTCAAAGCTGTGTTCGCTGGTCATGTACTGGCTAGTGTTTCAGAGTTTCTCAAAATTAGCTAAAATTGTCACACCTGAAGCAGTCACTGCTGAAACAGTAGTTTTGAAGGTGTTCTGGTTGTTTTGTTAGTGACAAAATGGAATATTCAGTTTTTTGTTTTAATGAAAGAGTGATCCATATTATACATGAAGTATTTGCAGCAT
>JAILXH010071428.1:33376-45909 GCA_023558415.1 Piaractus mesopotamicus | reverse complement strand
TTTTTTTTTTTTTTATCGGAAGCTGTATATTTTTTTATATTTATATATATTTTATATTTACATGAAGTTGATGCATTTGCACATTATATGTATATAATAAACAACTTTATGAATAAAAATTCCTATCCTGTGACTAGTGGTCTTGTAGGTAGGAGGTTTATTTGTAACTGGCGACACCTGGTGTTCATAGATTCATATCACCACACCGGCCCTTTGCAGATAAGATTGGACACCCCTGACATTGGACATTGCACATACGAGCAAACTCTTTTTTTTTTTTTTTTTAAACAGGCATTTCAACAGGCAACATGAAATGCCCTGCCCAGCACTATCCCAAACCAAAATACAGGGAGAGGGTAATGCAAGATCAAGCATGCAAGGAGAGTAGACACCACTAACCACTAATCACACATCAAAGCCCACCCTCCTCAGACACAATTACTCTAACAAAAACAATTACTCTACCAAGAACCTCTAATCGTCCCTTTTTAACTGGAACCATAGTGCCTTCCTAGAGCCACTTTGCATGGCCACACCTCCTAAGCTCCTCACAGCAGCACGCCCCATGGCAGTTGTAACAGACCTCTACTGGGCAGCCGAACACCAGCTCCATAAGTGTCCTCTCCATCAGTGTGCCAGTGTGGAGAGACTGAGCGCTGCATTCTCCTTGTGGGTGTGGCAGAACTCCTTACAGCTCACAGCGTCAAGTCTAGTGCTACTGGGGGCACCAACAGCAGCAGCGGCCCTCTTCTCAGCCACTGTGCACTGATGCTGGTGAGGGTGCTGCCTGTGTGCACTGCCCATGTCCCTCAGGGCGCGGTGCTGCATGTTCAGCTCCACCAGCATTGGCAGCTTCACCCGTGAAAAGCTGTGGTGCCCTCAACCTGACAGCGTGCCCTGCTCCTGGAGATCTAATAACTGGCTCTGATGCTGTATGTTTAGCTTTCCTCAAGACAGTGGTTTTCCCCCACGGGAAATGAAGGCCACACTGCCAGGGAGCCCTGACTCTCTACCTCAGCCCCACCACTAGCCACCGCAACCAGCTTCACTTGTCCCAACTCCAAGCCCGGCAGTTCCTTCCCAAGGTCGAGCGTGGCCCCGACTGCCGTGAGGAAGCCCAAATCAAGAAGGTACTCATCCTGTATAGTCGTGACCCAGAACTCGTGCACTCAGCTCAGGCCCCCCACCACAACCGGGAGCCACCTCCTCCCTCTCACTTCGACTCAGCTGCCAGTTGGGCCTTGAGTTGGACGGTTGTCGCTTCCCAGTTGACAGGTGTGCCGCACTGTATCCAAAGTTTGCGGCAACAGCCAGTCTTCTTGGTTGGCTTCCATTTCCCCACCAGCTCAGGTTTGCGACATTGCCTGGCATGGTGCCCCCTCTTCCTGCACTGAAAGCACACCAGTCACCTGGGGGGCCACTCAGCACGTTGTCTCATCCTCAAGCTTCTCTGCCACGTGGTACTGTATTGCTCACTGTGGTGTTTTCATGTCCTCTCTGCCCTCTCTCCAGCAGCAGCATCCAGCCGTGATGCTGGACAACCACTTGCAGCTGTGCAGAGTACGGCTCTTAGGCGTCCTTGCCACTGAAGCGTGGTGAGCAGATGTGTGTCGTCTCCCTCTTGACGGACTCCAGCTAGACTTTGCTGCCGAGCCTCGCTGTTTCCTTTGCTGTCTTCCCCAGCCGCCAGGTGTAGCGCTCTGTATCTCCTTCCTCCAGGCTATGTCCTCTTTGCTGCCTGCCTTTGAGTATGCTGATGTGCCACTCGACTTCTTCCAGCTTGGCGGCCATATCCCACTTCTGACACTAATGTAGGGTCAGCGCAGGAGAAGATGCAGAAAACAATGTGCATATTGGCAAATGCTTTGAACAGGCACTTCAACAGGAAGTCACACTTCAAAGCCTACCCTTCTTGGACATGTGACACTCTCCCTACAACCACCCCACTCCCCACTAAGAGCCACTTTCTCTGACTACATCCCCCAAGCTCCTCACTATAGCATGGCAGATGCCACAATATTAAATATCTTTACCAATATTAAATAATAAATAATTTTATCATTGTCAGCATTACATGCAAAACTCAAACACCTGCAGGTTCACTGGTTGGATAATAAAATTTGCGTTACAGACATCATAACCCCTGGTTCCTATCACCACCATTAGGAAAATCAGAGCTGGAAAGTTTCTCTAGAATGCACCACTTCGCTAACAGTTTTGCACAGTTTTAAATATCAACATGTTCTTGTCATAAACGTTTCACAAATTTTACTACATTCATCATAACTATAGTAATCGCATTTTCACTTTTTATACTTGCGAGGTCCTTCCTCTGTCTTACACATATGACGTAAAATCTACCATTGCCATGGAAACCGGAATCCGCCTTCGGGTTTGTCATGGCAACGAAATTCGAACATTTCGTAGAAGCCTCTGTTACCACCGGTTATCACAAAGACGACGATTAACACAAAAACAAAAGAAATAAACTGTATCCTGGGCACTGAACGGGAGTTAAACCATTCATAAACACATAAACAGCGATGTTCGTTTCCACGTTACCGAGCCATGGCTGGAATTCTCTGCTTGAAAAGAGTCTTTGTGGCTGTTCCACACCTCGAGCCTGTTATGCGCAATGCGCATGTTCGCTGTGGGCGATGACGCTAAACTACCTGATTCCTCTCCAGTCTGCCTCCCTCAGTGGGTCCATCAAACCCACCGAACTACGGAGTCTGAAACAGACATGAGTCATTAGTGCTTTGCGTTTCGGATGAAAAAGGGTTCTGTAATACATCGCGATCGCTAGGACGCTCCGGGGCAGCCGACAAAATGGTAAGTTTAAACTCGAGTGCCGTGGCCAGTCTAGACTTTACTTGCTAACATTAGCGGATGAGCTAAAGCAAGCAAGCCAGCTAGCTCGTTAGCTAGTTCAGATTCTGAGGGACACTTAAACCCTGGCAAAACCTACAAACATATCTGTGGTATCTGTGGTTGACAGTCTGAGGTTACCCAGCTTTCTAGTTGTGTAAATTATTTATCTGGTTAAATATTGAGTCTTACAGCCAGATACAGACGAGAGGCCAGTTTGTTTGATGTGTGTCGAATGTGTCGATGTTGTAACGTTATGTGGCAACCAAGGGTTTTAGCAAGCCAGCTAATGAAGCCGTCCGGTCACCTAACTTTTAGGTAGCCAGTTTTAGTCATTTTCCATTGCAACTTTAAACTGTCAACACGACATAAAAAAAAATAATAATAACGTTAAAAGTGAAACACTTTAAATTTGCTCTTTAGTTGTTCATGAGCAGAATACCGGAAATGATTGTCTCACCTTTCACCTGTGTAGACCTGAAAAAGAGCAGAGAGAGAGAGAGACGTGCCTACACTTAACGTCACGTGCAAGAAGTTTTTTTTTTTTTTTTACTTTCTTTCTTTAGCCAGCAACTCTTTTGAAGTCTTTTTATAAATGTGTTTGACTGTTTTATAAGTGTGTTACTGTTACTGCAGGTGCTACAGGACCTCAGAAGTTGGATAGGCTAGTGCTGTTTTTCCAAGCGGTGTGTGACATACAGCCTAGTGTTCAGCAACTTGAGATTATTGAAAGTACCATCAGTGCATGAATTTAACAGAAATAGATGTTAATTGGTTATAAGTTAGATTACAATTAGGTAACCTTTAGGTCTTTTTTAATGAGTTCACTCCTGTGTTAAAAATGGGCCAAGCCCAAAGTGCCCAAACATTAAACTTTTAATAGTTTAAACAACAAATCATTAAGCAAATAGTTAAAGTAACTTAATATAGGAGAGGCTTCCCCTTTGATTTCTGTAAACATTGAAATCCTGATGGTAAACTTGCCTTTTACAGAAAAAAGAGTCAGTATTTTTTCATTGATTATTGATGAGTTCAAACAGTTGAAAAACATTGCAGAGCTAGTGTGTGTTTAATGTGAGATCAAATATTCTCTATAGGGTTTAAATCTAGGCTCTGGCCAGCCCAAAACCATCAGTAATGCCATCATGTTTTGTCCTTGGCCCTTTTTTATTTTAATTTTTTTTATTTTTTGCACAGGAGTGTACATTCTACCTAATTACATTTTGTCACCTACAACTACATCTGTGACTTTTCAGGATTTTCACAGGCCGTTTGAAATAAGGGTAACTACACGCACGGCTGATAACGAAATGTAAGCCCACACATGACATGAGCAGTGCTGTTTGTCACTAAACAATGGTAGATACCCAAATTAAATGATCAGTAGTATTATTTGTAGTGAAATTAATTGATTTTATATATGATTGTATATTGCTGTTTCACAGCTGGTTGGTGGCTGAGCTGTGTGATAGACAAAACACTTCAGTATCAGGGTCTCTGTTTGGCTTGCTGACCATTTTCTGCATCAGAATCAGCACTTTTTGATTTCCCTTTGAGAAGTTAATGATGAGTAAATAGATTTTGCGATTTATAAAAATAAGAAACTTTGAATCTTGCAAGGAGCTAAAGGTGTTCCAGATGTTCTGGGACACATTTATGGGAATGTAGGCCGCCAAATGATTTTGATAATTCTCTCATTAGATGTGTCAGAAAGGAATCCAAATAAATGGAGAAGAAAGGTTAACATCTTGTTTGCAGTTTGCATCTAGACTGTGAGCCGACCATTTAGAACCCCTGCTTTAGAGCGTTAGCGGTTTACAAGGCAGAGCAAATTTATATGTGGACTTCCTGTATTTCACAAATTTCACCGGCAAGGAAGTATTGTTTAAAAAGATAAGAGCTAAGTTGTGTCTGTTAAAGTAATTTCTATACCCATGGAGGACTTAATATCTTTCAGACGTTGTGAGGCACTTGCTTTGTGTCATGATGTTCTAACAGCGTTTACCGTACAAATCTATATTTACATTATGAAAAATATTATTCAGGCTCCAAAAACAGCATCATTGTTGTGACAATAACAGTGTATGCTGTGATGTTCTGGAATATTGTAGAATATTGTCTTTTGCTGCAATATAAGTTCTGTTTTCTTCTTTTTTTTTTGTGAAAATAGACATACAAAAACAGCAGAGAACATTCACCTCTGTAAGTAAAATTACTAGATTAGCTGTGGTCTGGCTCTGTTTGTACTGTAGATTTTGTGTTTGATGTATTAACAGTAGCTGCCCAGTAGCTGATGTTTTCGCTTTTGCATGTTGTTTTAAGACTAACTTCTGTTAGGAAAGAGTGTTCACAGATCACGTTCAATTCTCAACCCAATTATACACCATATATCAATTTTACTAGGCTTTCCTAGTTGTGATTTGTCTTTGTGTGTGTCTTTTTATAGCTGACGTGCTGCTTAATAAAGGCTGCTAAATATAAATCTAAAATAAGAGCAAGTACAATTTTTTTTGTCTGATCTGACATAGATGAGCAGAAGGTAGCCTTTCCCTCTTAGGAGGGTGCTATTTTTGTCCATGGCCTCAATTAATCTTCCTCTTGCACGCCTCATCACACTAGGCTGTGAAAGCATGGTAATATTAGATTAGATTCAGCTTTGGATATTGGTATCAGTATGATAATGGGTATACTTGGTGCCAATGTGCAGTACGATAATTAACATGAATGAGTAGACATGCATGTTTAGTTTTTAGTGACAGAAATCAGTTTATTTCCAGTATTCATGAGGTTTAGTGGCAGCAGAACAGTCTATGACTTATGACTTGAAGGCCATTACTTGTAAGTCATTGACCCTTGTGTCACCAAAGGACTGTTTTATCTAGTGCCTTACATTCCTGTGTTCAAAGAGCTTAGATTAATCTTAAGACATTCTAGTTATATTGGTATATATAATTTGTTTTAATAGGACATTTAGATTTTGGTGTGAGATTGTTTCTTCCACTGATGGTAATTTGATATTTTGGTATCTTTTTTTATCAATATGTGCAACAGACTATAATGCACTGTAAAGTATTCCTGTAAAAAAAATATCAGGATTCAAGCCTTAGTGTCCAGTGTTATGATGTGACATAGTATTTTAGCACAAGTACGGGTGTAATGTTTATTTCATTTCGTTAGCTCTGAGTGATGTTTAGTAGTAAAAAAATTTCAGATATGAAATCCAAGAGCAGTACAAAGCTGTTATTGTGTAGATTTACAATACTGTGCAAAAGTCAGAGACCAGCCTTTCATTTATTGAATTTCTAGTCAAAGCAGGCTTTAGGTACCAGTTATTCATTTTTTAGAAAAAAAAGCAGGAGCACAAAAGCAACAAACACTAATTATAATATATAAAATCCATCAGAATTTACTTTACTTATTACTCTTGTGCACTTTACTGCCATTTTAACTCTTACACTCTTCAAATCGTAATACCAACAGCTACAGATATGTCCTCTCAACAAAAACTGCCTCTAAAGGAGTCACTCACACTACGTTCCCCCTCAAACTGGCACAGACATTCACACAATCATCTGACCTAACGCACCTTAGCTGCCTTGCAAATGTATTTCTCCTGTGCATCTAAAATGGCTAAAGGAGATATTTCTGAGCAGGTTAGTGATAAGATAACGTGCATAAGGAAGGGTGAAGTCAAAAAAATGATTAAAAAACGTAGAGAAAATGGGACTCCTAGCAACTGTGCAAGACTTGGTAGACCATCAAAACTGTCACCATCAGATAAACAGTACTTGCAACTTCTAAGACTGAACATTGGCGGTGTTTACAAGAAACATGGAAAGCCTGCTTGAAAGCGAGTCTCCCAAAAGGAACGGACGCTATGATAAAGGCAAAGAGTGGACACACTAAATACTGAAAAAGTTACTATATTTAGTTGTTAAGGCTTCTGTGTAATTTCCTGTAAAATATATCTTTCTACTTTTTTTCTTTACACTGAAAAATTGATAACTTAATGGCTGTTTTGAGTAGAAATTGAATAAACAGAATTTGGATTTAGATGTATTTCAAAATTCAGAGTTCACTGAACCCCACTAATAGTAAGCTTACAGAACAATGATTTGTATGTTATATTCTGTTAGGTTTTTAAGTTCAGTAAAATGTCGGTGTTAAGGCAGCCAGATTAACTTCTTAGTAAAAAAAAAAAAAAATCATGTTGATGATCTGCAACAGTGGCCAAATATTGATTAAAAATTAATTAAAAATTCACATTTTGTAATTGTACAGTAGATGTTTAGTGTACTGTCCTACTTACTTATCTCAGCATACACTCTAAAATTATTTGTTTTGAAACACACTTTGGTAAAATTAATTTTACTGCCTGCTGTCAGGTTTGGGGCAAGATCGAAATGTGCTGCTTGTTCTGTGTATAGTATTAGTATCTGTGATAGCGTTCATCTTAATCGTTTCCAGTCATTGCTCCTTTAATGTGTGCAGCAGATGAGTTCACTAATCCTGTGCAGGCTAACATACCAGCTTTATCAAGCTAAGGGATGGAGTGAGCTTTAATGAAGAATGGTGTATGTAGGCCAAGGCCACAGGGAGCAATGCAGTGCTCTTCAGCTCTATTCTTAAATATTTAACAGACATGAAACGTATAGGCCGAGCTCATGCTCTAATTTTCAAATGATACATAATGAACGATAATGAAGTTGTGATATAGAAGAGACAAAAGGTTTGTACCATTTGTATCAGCCAAAGCTGACTTTTTTTAAGTGCAGGTTTCCTTTAAAGGCATAGTTCAGCCCACTTTATTTAATGTATTGGAATCCTGATGTATTTGAAAGGGATGCACAAATATGGGAATTGTCGGCCAATGCCGATATCCGCAGATACCTAAAGGCTTATAAAACATCGCAGTTGGAGTTAGGTTCACCTGAATTAGCTTTGCAGAGAGATCTAAAATTTATTTTTTAAAAGGCTACAAATGCAGATTATGTATTATTAGTGTAGTCCAGTGTCTTCCAGAGCACAATAAATACATCAAATATCAGTTTGAAATAAGGTTAAAGCTTGAACAGTTTGAAAGTATCTGTTGATACCGGTAAAGATTCTGACATCATTGTGCATCCCTAGTGTTTACGCTACATAAATATCTGTGGTACAACTCTGACACATTAAGGGAATTACTGGCTAAATAACACTCAAAGGGAATTCAGATTGGCAAATTTTGGCTGTTAGGCATTCGCAGATGTCCTCTAATTAATCCAGTTAATATTTACATGTACAAAAATGTTTTAAGATCATCTCTGATATAACAGAGGCTTCATGTGGCTTTAAGATTTGTAATGGGGTCTGTTCAGGGAGCAGTTTTGCACAGCCCTTTAGAAGATGTCAATGAACAATCTCTCCGTTTGTTTTCTCTGTGTTTCTCTCTTTTTTTTCCTATCTCTGTGCGTCTGTGTGTAGATGCGTTTTATGCTGCTGTTTAGCCGACAGGGGAAGCTGCGGCTACAGAAATGGTACACAGCCACAGCGGAGCGTGACAAGAAGAAGATGGTGCGAGAGCTTATGCAAGTGGTGCTGGCCAGAAAACCCAAAATGTGCAGCTTCCTGGAGTGGAGGGATTTAAAGATAGTGTATAAGAGGTGAGGTGACATGATAAACATGTAGTAGCCCATAACACATTGGTTCATGCAAAGCAGTACAGCTCATTTGCAGTTGTTCCTTTTTTTACAGCATCATATACAGCATGTTCAAATGGATACATCGTGTGCTTAAATCAGACCAATACAACTAAAGCTGGGGTATCTTTATACCCACCACTTATATTTGAAGTGCACTTCAAATATTTGATACTTTTTATGAATAAACAATGGCACACAGTGTCACTGACATAAAGCATCACTCTTTTTCCATGATCATTTCCATGACCATTTGCTCAGATTCATTTTACCCAAGTCCAAGTTCAAGAGGTGTTTCACATCTTAAAATGAAAAACACAGATTAAGCATTCACCGATTTTATGTCATATTCAAATAACCAAATAAATAAACGAATGCAATGATGAGTTTGTATATCCACATTTTGAAAGCCCCCAACCCCATACCACTGAGATATGATGTTTCTGGCACATACCAAGCTTTACTGTTGCCTGTTTGTAGTCAATGCAAAAGATAGAAGGCTATAAGTAGCTGACGTGCCATTGATAACTGACACTAATTATTGCCTTGTGGAAGTTCAACGCTGCCCAATAATTTCTGTGTTAAAATTTCTTTCAAGGAGTTAATTGGAGACATTTGAATAGTTGCTTCATAAGCATGTACCCTGTCATAAACTTGCTGTTTATAGGTATCATGCACATAAACAATTAAGTTATTAATAATGATGATCACTGGTTGCAGTGGTTTTTCTTTTCATATTCACACATACAATCTACACAAATTCCAGGCAGCCTTTTCTATGAGGTTAACTAATTGCGGGTTGTGAAAACCGATAAAATGTAGTTTGTGCGTAAGCAGGTAGGCGCAAGCTCACTCTCCTGGGCGCTCACTCTAATGCTCTCTTTCAGTAATCTTGCAGTGTGTAACTGTTTGCACTGTGTAAACTGCTGCAAAGCTCTGTGAATTGACCTTTAGTGTCAGAAGTTGTCACATCAGATTGTTGTCAGGGATGACATATTCTGTGCCACAGTGCGGCAGTGTGGAATTGCTCATCACATCAGAATGTATGCACACTCACAAAATTCCTCACTTGAAGTACTCTTTAGCCCTTAGACGTCGAAATTACTTTTGTTTTGTTATTATATTCAAATGTAACTATGTAATTACATATTTAATTACATAAGTTATACATTGAATTACAGTTGCATTTAATTTGCATTCAGTATCAACAGGTCTGAGTCTGCTTTTCTGCTTGTATCAAGTAATGTAAAATGTAAAGGAAGGTTTTTTTTCTCTAAAAAAGAATTTGTCAAATTCCAATTATGATAAAATATATATTTTACTACTTAAAATCACAAATGTGGTATTGATGAAGTTTAGACAGAAATTGTTAGAATTTGCTTGTTTTGATGAGTTACTAGTAAGAAATAATTAAAAGGAGTGCGCCGATCTCGACTCATTATTACCAATTTCAATTACAGTTTTTTTTTTTTCCCCAGCTAAATATTTTTATTTTGGCAGATTTTCATTAGCTTTATTTTAAACCTGATGCTCACACTGTTTTTTGTGAAATAACAAAATAAATAACATTGCCATTTTAGCAAACTGACAAATGATTTGCATATTTAAATAACATAACTCAAATGAAGCGCTACATTAAAAGTAAGAGGCAACTGGCAGATTTGCACAAGTTGTATAATTATGCTACAACGTTTTAGTTTAGGTGTTGCAGCAGCATTCGGATACAGCTTAATTGCACTTAACTGGCTCTTCTTATTTACATCATAAGATTGCAACACGGATAATTATAATTATAATAATAAATTGGCCAGTTGCTGATCGCTTGTTTGGAGCAAGAATAAACCTGTTCCAATCTTGGTTGGTTCTGTTCGTGTGTCCCTAATAATCGATATTAAATACTGCAGCTTCTAAGAGTTACGTATTGTTTCTTATGACTGCTCTGAAGTCAGTTTTAGAATATTTAAGCACATTTTCTCTCTCCTACTGTCATATTTTAGCTCTGGCCTTTTTTTTTTTTTTTTTATCATTTTTTTTCTCTGGCCCTCACTGCTCAGAGAAAGCGTCATGTTCTGCTTGATAGTAATAGTGTGTAGGGTTTGTGTGTTTGTGTATATTTACGTTCTGACCACCAGGGGGCTCTCACAGAAAAGGCTTCCCATTGTACATGGACAGTCATATGGCTTAATGTACGGTGGTTCAAACTAATTGTGCTCAATTAAATTGAACACTAACAGATGTTTCTAACATGGACTTCTAAAGTAATGCAAACTTGTAGGTTTTATTATGTATTACAGACTAATGCAGAAAGATTATTAGCAGTTTTAGGGTCAGCCAGGTTGAACACATTGATTCAGTCTCTTCGTACCTACGAATCAGCGTTCTTATCAGCGTTCTCTGTGGTTGCTATTCACTTACATAACATCTCAGCATCACTGCATGTGCTTCTATATTTATACATGTACAGTAGGTACAAGAGTGTGTTTGTGCAGTAAAGAGTGTGATAGCTTCAAAATTGTGCACTTACTGCGCACTAACATATTGGTTGTCTTTTGTGTTTGTTCTCACGTGTGTGTGTGCGTGTGTGAGCGCAGGTATGCCAGTTTGTATTTCTGCTGCGCAGTTGAAGAGCAAGACAATGAGCTGATTACCCTAGAGGTCATCCATCGCTTTGTGGAGCTGTTGGATAAGTACTTCGGCAGTGTGAGTCATTCCTCAATTTTACCTCTTTCGTCTGTTTTTCCCCTCTCTCGCTCTTTCTTGCACTTGCTTGCTCACTCACTCTCTTGCTCTTTCTCTCTACTTGTCTACCTGCTGCCCTTCCATTCATTTATTTATTTTATTTATATTTTTTTTACTGTATTTATTTTTCTCACCTCCGCTTACTCTCTCAGTCCTTCATACTGATGTTCTTCACATTTCTCGCTCTCGTGCTCTTTCCACCATTTCTTCTGCACTGTTCTACACGTCCATTCCTTATTTTTTTTTTCACCCACACTATGAGTAGATGCCCCAGATTCTTTATGATCTCTGTTGAGAAATTTACCTTAGCAAGACTAAGAGTAAGACATTTAAGAATGTATGGGAAAAAAAAATCTATTTATTTACAACTTCTGAGATGTGATATACACCAAAGTGCTTTTCAGAATTACAGGACATGAGTAGGAAAAATTAAGAAAATGGAGAAGAGGTCTAGACGAAAGGCTAGAAACAATAAAAATAGAGAAAAATAATCTCATGTCAACATGTTTGCAAAAAATATTCATAACATCACATGGAAAAGGCTTAACAGTGAAACAACGAAAAATAGAACCAAAAGAAATCAGTAGACTAAAACTCAGAGAGGTATTAGAGAAAGATGAGCACCCTCGGGTCTCTTCCCACCCGGACAAAGCAGTTATACCTCTTTGCAGATTATATGTAAATTAGACAGACTCATGGTTAGATAGTAAAAGTATTTTAATAGAGCCTTGGATTTGTTCACAAACGTAACTAAACACCATGTCATTGTATAAGTCCAGTCAACAAAGATGATGGCCATGTTGGTCCATTGGCAACAGTCACTCACAGTCAGGCTCGAAGCATTAAAGGTTCTTAAATGATCTCCATAAAGTCACCTTTCACCCAGTTCCAGTGATGAAGGTTTTGTTACCAGAGGCTGTGTTGCCATGTCCGGTTGAACAATTTGGAGATTCATATTAGCAAGTCTTCATCTGGCCTTTAAGTGCCATGATGTCCATTAAGAGAAGAAAGGCCGCACAAGCATTACACAGTCCTCACGGAGACAGAAAAACTAGGTGTAAGAAATATGTGCTATATTAAATGATTTCAGTTTGATTACAGGAGATAATTCATACCTTTCATGTCCTTCATATTTAATTTTTCTGACATTCTTGTCATGCAGCCTGTGAAATAACATCTCAGATTTTTTTCTTCTTCTTTGTGTTCCTTTTTAAAATGACATTTGCTCCGTATTTGTCCTTGACCCAG
>JAILXH010071428.1:7276-18752 GCA_023558415.1 Piaractus mesopotamicus | reverse complement strand
TTTTTTTTTTTTTTTTTTTTCAAATTAATGGCTGCAAATACTGTGCAATGAGTAATGCACTAGATAACAACACAATTACATTTGCGTGATGCCAAAAAAGTAACTTTTTTGGTTCCCTAAAGAGCTATATTTGAAAAATAAACGTTTGATTGTGAAGAACCTTTATAAACGTTTCAAAAACCTTTATTCTATATCAATTTAAGGGCTCTTTAAACTTAAAAAAAAGTTCTTCACATTCACACATCTCTCTCACGAAAACTTTTCCTTAAAGATGCATACATTAAACGGCTCTTTAGGGAACCAAAAGGAATTCTTCTGTGGCATGGCTCCAAAGAATGTACAACACAGTGTGAAAGCTAAGATACAATCCTTGCTAATAAAGATTTACATGAGTTGGCAGGGAAGACACTTGCTTAATATTTATATTAATACACCTTGGTATGTGATGCAAAACTTTGCATTAGCTCCTTATGTATATTAGCACTAAAGGTACAAAAGGTTCCATAAAAGTTCTTTGGAGTGATGCTATTGAAGAACCACCAGCTAAATCACCTTTAGTTCAGTCAAGATTTTAAAGAAGTTCTTTAGGGAACCAAAAGATCTAAAGAAAGGGTACACAACTCTGGTCTTGGAGGGTCAGTTTTGTCCACCACAGTTTGGTTGTTCCTCTACTCCACTGGTTTTAAAACCGGTCTTCAGGCCCCGGACAGTTCACCCTTTTGCTTCATCCTTATGCATAGGATGCAATAAGGTTGTAGCAAACATGTAGTCTGTTTGGGGTCCCTGAGGACCGGTTTGAAGACCTCTGCTTTACTCAAACATGCCCACTAAACTTATCGGTTAATACAAAATATGTTTTGAAAAGGTAAATCACCAGTTGTGCACCCCAATCTAATGTAAAGATCTAATATAAAGATCTTCATGAACCAGTACTGTGTAGAAAGCAGTGAACAAAAAAAATCTGTAATTTAAAATTTATTTTTAGTTAAGATGATCATTGTGCTTGTTGTATTAAAACTGTATAAAAAGTGCTGGAGAACTGCTCATGTCATTAGTTAGTCTAGTTAAGTCTTGGTGAGTCTTCTTTTTCTCTATGGTAATTAGGTAGATACAGCCAAGGAAACTTTCTCATTGGGCAGGACTTCAGGAGCTGAACTGAATACCTAAAGCATTAGATTAAACACAACAGAATTAGGAATGGGCGAGGTAATCAACCAAACGACTAAATTATTTTTTAATTTCCTGGATTGGTCTAAAATTTGAGGAGAATAGGTCAGTCTAGGCCTTCTGGAAGTGCTATATATGTTACTGACTGCCAGTAGGAGTGGTAGTCAGACCATGCTTTTGCATCTGATGTCAGAAATGGAAAACTGTGGCAGCTGCGAGGGCTCTACACTGAAGGAGTTATCGTATCCTAGGGTTTCAGTCATGTGATTTTTCTGCTGTGGCTGCCATATTTGGGACCGAATTCCTGGCTTCACTGCTCTGCACAAACATAACTAGAGGTGAAAGATGGCTAAAATGAATCACCTTACTTTGGAAGAGAAAAAAAAAACCAATGTCAATAAAATAGGCTGCGATCCTTATACAGTTTCCCGATGAACTCCTGATCCCACTTAACCTGACGGAAAGCTACCAAATTTGTGTTTTCCTGACATATTTATTAATCTCATACCCAACCTTTCTCCCTATTCTGGAGAGTCTCTCAAAGCGTTTAAAAGCACAGAACCTACCAGCTATTCATGTCCTGGAGGATGAAGGAACTCATGGTGTTGCATAAAGAGGAGAAAAAACTCTGTTATCATAGGAAAGGTAAGGCGACATTAACTAATTAACACAGATGTGAACAATGCTAGTCTTTAGATCATTTTTGCTAATGTTAACAGCCGACAGATATACAGTTGTCCCCCTAATGGAGCTAGCAAACGTATAACTTCACTTCTCTGTTTCTGGAGATTTAAATAATGTTTGAATGGAACAACATAAACGTTAAATACAAGACTGAATGTCGTGGGTCGGAAGTCTACGTGGTGTTTCAACAGACATGATTTTGTAAGTGTGCCAGTGCAGTTAGTGCAGAGTTCCCAGCAACCCCTGCACTGCATAATTGTGGTTTGCTTGGTTAAAATACCTTACATTATTAACGAATTAATCTCTTCTTGAGCTGAAGTGGTGTCTACAGCAGAGAAAAACACTAAACTTTACAGTCCAAGGGGTGCTCCAAGCCTTGAGTCGTTTCGGTCCTCAAAATGGCGGCGACTATACAGTGTGACGTCACGCAAAATGCGAGAATGACAGCAGCATGCAAGGAAAAAATATATGTGACTATGTCCGTTACAAGCTTCAATAAAAAACATGGAATTTTAATCTGGAACAGACCAAAAATGTTTGTGTCTCGCCATTAGTCTAGTGTTGACATGCTATGAGAATCCCATAAGGGTTCTTGCAGAAATAGCATTAGAGGTTTTCTCGTTTTTGACCAGGTTCTGACATTTATGGCCCAAACGGAAGGCCTAGCTCTAACAGTGACAGTATGCCACTGGTATACAAAGTGCTAATGTGTATGTTTCCTGTACCCCCTGTCTTATACAAGGTGGCAGGGAGTCTGTAGCTTCTACTCAGTGCATCTCCCATTGAGAGTCTTTGATTTGGCCCAGCAGACCTACTGTGGGTAATAGTGTAGTGCACAGCGTAGTCTGTGTCTCATTAAGTCTTCTCTTTCACGTGACCTCCCCCTTTCCCCACCTTCCCTTGAGACCCCTGTCAGCAAATCAGACTAACCAGCCACTCCTCTAACTCTCTTTCCCAGTGCTCTTGTGATGTAGTGTGTGTGCATGCATAGCGCATATCAAAGCTAAGCCTAAACTTGCTCCTGCATCTAATTATGAAGACAAAAGGTGGCAGTGATGTGCTCTGAGGCTCAAACAGTTTGCTGGGATAATTGCTTTATTATAAGAAAATCCCTGCAGCGCTATAACATGATCGTTCCAGAGCCCATTAGCAGCATCCACTTTGAAGACTACTCGCAAAGGGACCCTGAACACACCCGTTTGACTCTCCTGAGGGAATGATTGTTATTAGAATTTGTGTTTTATTGTATGAGTGCTTGGTCTGTGCTGGATTGGTGGTGTATATTTCATTCACTGTTCTAATGGTCAAATCATACTTTCTTATATTTATTAGCCTGATGTTTTTTATGTTAGTGTATTAAAAAGGTTCTTTAATTCTGGAGGGCTGGTGTACATTTCCCTACTCAAACATATGCTACACCTGGAAATTAACTGCTGGGTTTGAACCAGGCGTGTTTGGGCAGGGAAATGATCAACTGTGCTGGACAAAGGCCCTACAGGACTGGAACTGAAGAACCCTGGTGTGTAAGTAGTGCAGGTGGTGCATGTGGAAATGTAGAAATGAATTATGAAGATAGTACAAACCAGTAGTCATCAACCCTTCTCCTTGAGATCTACTTTCCAGCAGAGTTCAGTTCCAACCTCCATCTAACATGATGTCCTAATTGCCTAACACTAATGCATCTGATCCAGGCAATCAAGAACGTCTGAAGACGTTACTTAGCTGGAGCAGCTGTGGCAGGTCATGGCTGGAACAAGACTCTACAGGAAGGTAGATCTCCACGACCAGGGTTGGTGATCACTGGTATAGACTGTAAATTGTGGATGGTGTACACAACAAAGAGTAGACCTCAGAGTCATATCGTCACCAAGACGCAATTAAAAACCAAACGTTAATAAAAAATAGTTGATTTTATTTAATTCTCTCTGTGTAGCAAAACTAGCCATCAACATGCGGTTATTTACATCCAGCAAACGCATGTTTATTACGGTACGTACAAGGTACATCTAGAAATGACAAACAGCTGATTTTCCTTATACAAGACATTTTTTCCTATGGTACGCTAGTCATTTATCTTTTGTAATTTTTTTATACTTTTTTTGAATGCTCATAATGTCTTCAAAGAAGAAACACATTTTAGATGCAAGTTCACATAAACGTGCAGACACTTGTCTCCTCCACTGTTTCAGATTTCTTTTTGTCAGTTTTCCTATCCTCAGCTTTTCTTCTCTTCCCAGATTTAAAAAATTGCTTAAAAGAATTAGAATGCCAAGCACCTCCCCCCTTTTTCGTCTTCTCTCTTTTTCATCTCCCCTCACTGTCCTGTTGGATAAGGTATCACACAATTTGGATACATGACTCAGCATTTTGGTGCTGAATCTGCTCAACATTGTTCTGTTGAGCTCTTTCTCTGAAATTCAAAAAAGATATGGTTTGTTGAAGAACTGTTATTAAAACTAGTTGAAAAGGTGACTTCTAAGAAGCTTTCTGAAAGGTTCTTTGAGTGACTGTTTGCTCTGAGTGTGCCCAGTTCCAGGAGTTCAGTGAGAAGAATGAATCATCAATGGTCTCATGCGGTTCATGTGTTCTTATACACTTTGTCCTGTAGCATTAAATCTGACCTCCCCAGACGAGCATTGTGATTTTGGCCCCAGCTGGACTCCAAACTGCTGTGTGAGGGTAAATATCGATCAAAAGCTTCAAGGGATGTGTGAGTTGGGATCAATTTCAATTAGAAGATTGTCAGTGCTGCTTTGAAAGAACTTTCATTGACTCAGAAATCTCTTTTGTGCAGATTGTTCGGTTGTTTTCATAGACAAAATGTCCAACAGACAATACCTCATTCATATATTCCATAGACATTAGTCGCTGAATGGAATTAGGAACAGAGATAGGTCATTGGGAAAGTATCGAGGTAACTTTATATTCATGCCTCATTCATCTGTTTTACAATTGAACTGCTTAAGTCTTACCAAAGTTTTGTTGCTCCATTTTTATATGAAAATCCTGGTGAACAGGATCGAACCTGCCAACCCAACAATGACAAAAATGCTGTCTCAAAAGGGAGAGTGTCTTAATAAGGCAATAAATAACCGTATACACAAGAGCTCCTATGAAATAGCTTTTTTTTTCTTAGAAATACTCGGAATGTATGAGCGTTCTTTGCACCATCTTTCAGTCTTTTGCGTAGAAAAACTATTTAAAAAACACGTTGAAAGGGGAAAAAAAAGTCAGACAACAGACAGTAACTAATTCTATGTACAGGACTGAGTGTGTTGTTATTACACATGAGCACACACACGTTAAATGCTTAAGCAGAATACTTCTAGGTACAGTTAAGACTCAGTACGTTTGTTCGGTAGGATGAACCAAAGCCGAACACTTCCAAACAGTATGGCACTGATTTTTGATTCTAAGACTTCAGCGTGACTGACTTGAGTTTCACGGAGTTGAGTAAACATGCTCTTGGTGCATGCATTCTTTAAAGGTGCAATTTAAATATTTTTTTGCTGTTGTTCTATTTCATAATGAAATGAAAAAATGTTTTTTAAAAAGAGTTTCAGAACTTTACAAACAATCAAAACATAAAGGTAAGGCTTACAAAGGGATGTCCCATTGATCTCTGTACTTTTGAAAGGCCTTCTCGGAGTATGGAAAGATAGGAATTTAAATTGGGTTTTTGAGCCCTGTGTGCACCCCACATAACAGACAAAAGCACCTTTCCTCACATCGTTCTCAGTGTTTCTCAGTCTTTTCAGGGGAGGAGGGTCGTAGATGAGGTGAAATGAACGTGACGAGGGATCTCGACATCATCTCTTGTTACATTCTGATCAAGACAGAAACTGTGCTATTCAACTGGAGTGAGGAACAGCACTGAAAAACGGCAACAGTCAACAGTCTCCAGGCAAATTATTTAAATGAACTCAAAAGGGAAAGATGTAAATTTGACTCAACAGACATATTTCTGCAAATGAAACCAAAATATGGTAGGGTGGCAAAAACAGTCTTTCAGTTGTTCCCTTTCTTACTGTCCTACTTTTCCTCCTTATCTCTAATTACTCTATCTGTATCTTCACTGAAACATCTGGGGGCTTTTCAGGAAAACTTTCTTGATGAAGTTTTCTAGCTCCTCATCGCTGTCCCGCTGTGGCTGCCCCAACTGGCTATAATAGTCATCTTGTCTGGTGACTACAGAACCTGGGGACGGATAATAGAAGGCAGGCCGGCGACGCAGTGGCGACCGAGGTTTGGGCATGGGTACGGCTTGGAAAGTCCGGGGATGAGGGACAATGTAGTTAGGGAAGTAGAGGTTTCGCCGGAACGCCGGAGGAGCCCTTGTGCGAGGCTGTGTCCAGGGACGGTACCTTTGTTTGAGGGAATAATCAAAGTCATAGTCCAATGAATTCCCCAAGATGTCATTAAGGGAGTAGGAGGGCTTGGCATAGTAGCGAGGTTTAGGCTTGGGAGGAGGGATGTAGATGGGATAGTAGCTACTGTAGGGCTTTTGGTAGAACCGGTAGGAGGGGTAGGTCCGAAAGGGCCACTGTTGCTTGATCCAAAAGTCTTGCTTACTGGGCTTAACGGAAGCCCTGTCTTTGAACCATGCTTTGAATGGATTTGTATTAGGTTTAGGTGGTTTTGATGGGGGTGTTGTTCTTAAGACCGTAGATGGGGCGACAGGAGCTGGAAGAGGTACAAGAGGCCGTTGCCACTGCAGATTTTCAGGGGCATCTTTTTTCTTTTTCTTCTCCACATCACTGATTATATCAACCACATCATCTGCAGGGAGGTGCAGCTTACTGGAGATCTCAATCAACTTGTCAATAGTTTGTGGGTCAATGTCATCATCATCATCATTGGTATCCTCTTCTGAGCGTTTGTCTTCTGCTGCATTGTTGTCTTGGTACTTCTTCCCATCTTGCTTGACCATGTACTGCAGGAGCATGTCGGATGCAATATCTGCAAGTTTCTCTTCTTCTGCTTTAGCTCTCTGGGCCTCGGCCGCTTGTCTACGCACCTCTTCCTGTTCAGCTTTAGCCCTAGCCTCTTCTTCTTCAGGACTCAGCAATTCCTCATCTTCTTCATCCTCTCCGTTTTCCTCTACTTGGTCTTCCATGTTGTCATTAAAATCATCCATAAAGTTCCCTCCCTTGTACAATGGCCTATTCTTGTTCTTCTCCTGTTCTTGATGCCACTTGAGCTTCTTCTTGGACAAGGCCAAGTCATAGCCCTTGGCTTTGGGCTTGATCTCATTATTCATGAGGCCATTTCGGTCCAGATAGTCAAGGTAATCGCCACGGCTCTCCCTCTGGCCAGTTGAGGAATCGCGCTCCCTTTTTGTAGCTGTGCTGTAGCTCTGAAACTCCTTGAGCATGGTCTCCAGATTCTTCAGTTCCTCTGGGCTCAGCTGCTCATCCTTCTCCCCATCTGTGCCTCGCTCTGGCTCCTGCTGCCCCTCCTTGCTCACCACCTCCTTCGTTGCTGCCTCTGGTTCTTTTACAGGCACTGTTTGACTAGTGGTATGACTTGTCACCTTTTCTGTAAGCCTTTCTTCTTCTTCCTCTATTCTCTTCCTCTCTTCGTCCTCCTCTCTCTCTCGCTCCTCTCTGCCTTGCGCTGCAGCAGCTGCCATTACCAGCTCCAGCTCCTGATGTCCATCTCTGTCTCTTTCAGCCCCCTGGATCTCCCTCACCTCCTCTGCCTTTTCTTCCCCCTCATTCTTGTTTTCCTCACTCGTTGTCTTCCCTTGAGGCTTGTTGAGAGCCTCTAGGAGCACTGCTGCTAGGGTTTTGGGATCGACATCTTTGAAAAGTTCATCTTCCTCTTCTTCTTCTTCACCCTGTGCCATTTGCTGACCGTCTCCTGCTTGGGTGGACTGAATCTGTGGAAGTCCCGGAGAGGGTGGTCCATATCGACTGCTGAGGGTTTCTTTGTCTTCAGTCACAGGGCTGGCGTTTGTGGGCTCAAATGTAAGGCTGAAGAGGATGAACAGAAGCGCTATTGGGGCACTTGAAACTTGTTGGCAGCGGAGCATGACCGTGCAGATCAGGAGCTGAGGTGTGAAGGTGATGCGCCTTCAGAGAAAGGAAAAAAGGAAGGGAATATATTCAGAAAGTGTCAGAGAAGATAACAAACACACCTCCAGTTTACGACGGACGCCTTACGAATGCCTTACTTCTGTCAGATATCATGTTACAAGGGCGCATAAGAAGGTGAGGAAGGTGAAACACCTTCAGAGAGAGAGAGGAAGAAAGAAAACGAACATTTAGAAAAGGTCAAAGAAGACAAATATGTATACAGTTTATATTGCTGCCGGACATGAAGTTACAAATGCTCATAAGCAGCATGATCTGAAATGACGCTGCTTCACAAGCTCAGCTGGCTCATGCACAGGGAGCCTTTTCTCTGGTAACATGGCGCACAGGACAGACTGCACAGGCATGCTATGCATAGAACAGTTACAATGCTTTCGTGATGTATCAGCAATATTTGTTCAAATTAGTTCTATTGACCAGCATTGAAGATATTTTAAAAAAGGAGAAGTTTCAGCACTACAAATCTGCTTTACCACTAAACTTCGTTTGCTTTTATGAACTGGCTTTATGTCTTATGTATTACATTCACAACAAATGTACTGTGAGTGTTTATCATTTATCACTTAAGGTCATTTATAGAAGAGATGATGGACCTTGATCACCATTTGGTGCGTCACCACCTAATCCAAATGAGAACGACAGAGCAAACCTCGCAGAAAGACGTTAATCAGGAAGCAGTAAAGGCGCGCATGCTCTGGTCCTGCCATAATTGATGTCTGCTGTTTCTCTTGGTTTCTAATTGACGGCGAAGTGCGAGCGCTCTGGAGACGCGGAGCAGGAAAAGGGCGCAAAGAGCGGAGACCCTCCGATACGGCGTCTCTGCTGGTGGATATAAATGCTAAATAAAGTGTGGCTCGCTTTTTAGCATTACTGGTTATATCTAATAGACTGAAAAGGAATAAGGCTTGTTCTGCGGGTTTAAATTCTGAGGAGATAAGCGCGCCTAAATGTGTGAATTAACGCGTGCCGTCCAAACCTTTGATTTCAGATGTTACAGTCTTCAGTAATGTCTTTAACAATATCATCTTGCAAGACGATGAAGAGAAACTGCGCACGAACATGAAACGCGCAAATGTTTCTATTTTACATATCCATTCAATTTGACTGCGCAAAGCAGAATTCAGTGTTGAAATCCTACAACGTTGAATTAATACGCACTGGACGTTGGGCGCGAGGGCGCTTCACTGTAAAAAGGTATTTGGTGTGCGTGATCATCATATTGCAGATGTGCGCTTAATCTGAAGACGACCAATGGATAAAAAAGTACCAGTCTCAGACTGTCCCGATATATATATATATATATAGCTTTATATTTCACCGTCTGGCTCACTGAATAAGGCAAAATAACGTTTTCGACAAGTAAAGTATGCTTTGAGGAAATCCCCACTACCAAGGAGCAACTGCCTCTCCTCTTTTGTCCTTTTCTAAGCCATCACTTCCAGTAAGACACTCTTGGGAGGTAACAGCGCCAAAGCACATTAGTAATCCGCCTCTAAGACGCCGTGTCTTCACGTAATCTTCTGCGTTAAGCCGGGCTCTTTTAAAGAACTGGGAAAGCCGCAGCGCACCGGCAGAAGTTTGGACACCAGAGCGGGCTAGCCCACATTGGGAATGCGCAAAAGCTCTGTTACATGCAGCAGCATACACTGTGTCTTTTTATGCAGCTCCGCATACTTCCTAGTAGATAGAGTTGGCAATAAAGACCTTAGAATGAAGAAACACTCCAAACCAAAGCGAAGTAAAAACAAAACTTCACGCTCACCGCCTGTCTTTGTCAGTGCTCTCTAAAGGGAGTCCCTGTTATTATTTTTGGCTGATGATGCTATGGTGATGGGAAAGCTGACGAAAGAGGCAGTGGGGGAGCGGCACTATTACTGCTTCTGAAATCTGTAAACAGTTATCGATCGTCATAATTCCCACAACTGCCTTCATGATCTGGAAACATTACAAGCACTGTCGTCATTTACAGGCACATCTGAGCTCCATTTCACTCAAACGAGCGTGATGATGATGATGATGATGATGGTGATGATGGTGATGCATCAGTTCCGACTCCACCCAGTGATGTTCCTCATTAAATCTGCTTCTGCTCAACAGTTTCTCCCTTTTCTTTTATTTGGCGGACACGATGAGCCTTAATCAGGTTACTGTAAGCAGAATGCGTGCTGTATATACTGTGGTCGTTAATGATGGTAAACAAAGTGGTTGTTTCTTAACTTGCTTTTACACCTTCATCAGCTCAATCAAGTTACACTACAGTACGTTATTAATCGCTGACACTCTCCACAGAGACCTGTAAAGTAGTTTGCGACACTTTCCTGCTGTGTTATTGTATGAAAACGAGGGCTTACCGGAATCCCAAGCGCGACGCGGTCCCGATGCACTTTTTTTTTTCTCTTCTTTGCTGTTGCAACTCTGCGGCCGGACTCACTTATTCTGTTTGCTGGTGTGCAAGTTTCCTTTGTTTGTGAGAGAAATGTGTCTGAGTGTTGTTTCTGTAATATCTGTAAGTAAGACGCTCGTTCACGCCGTTGAAGCACGTCTTCGTGACGGCGCTGCTGGGAGATATTTTCAGCACCCTGGTCAGCTCCTCGCCTTTATATGCGGGCCCTCCTGTGGCCACGTGACCGCGCGTCACCGCTGCCCATTGACGTCATCGACTTCCATTGATAAGAACGTTCGCGTCGATCGAAACCCGCGAGCGTTTGCTACGCTGCAGTGCCCAGATGAATGAACGGCAGAGGGATGAATGAAATAGTACTCCGGCTGGTTTTTTTTCACTTGGAGAGAGGGAGAGAAAGAGGGGGCTAGAGACAGCGCTACGGAGAACGGAGAGACAGAGAGACTCCCAATAAGGAGCCGCTGCAGTCCACTGTTACCCAGTAGATTTGCCATGTATGGATGTTGACCATGTCCACTGGAAATGCAAAAGGTCTAATATGCACAGTTTAAAAGCTGAAAGAGACATGAGGAGGAATAAATAAGATGTAGCCGGGCACCATCAAATTATGCTCTTTTCTTTCTCACTGGGCATGAGATCACTGGTAAACCCTTATAGCCTAATAGTATACAACATGATATATCATAATCTGTAACGGTTTTGCCTGCAGTAGTGTCTAATAGTAATGTATAATTCGTGTGCAGCGTAAGGTAGCAAACTGCAGTAATGAGCCCAATTTACTGTAAGAATGCTATAGTGTCACTACAGATCTTTTTTTATAAGGGACATCTTTTTTAGTTTAGTACTCGGCTCCTCACTGTGACACGGCATTAACTTGCATTTGCAACATTTGTGGTGTTTCACCCTTGCAGCAGTACTGCTGGCTGCGTATGACATACGTTTGTCGTCAAGGGAAGTAACACCTAGCTCATTATTTTACATGGGATGACAAGCACTTTTATGCCCAAAATGCATCAAACCCAATGACTGGAGCTGAAATGAAGTCTAATATTTTAAGACCGTTTTTTTTTTTAATCCCAGTGGATGCAGATGTGCATCACCACATATGTTTTGCAAGCATGCCTATTAG